>CAUYLG010053579.1:0-32008 GCA_963573385.1 Cacajao melanocephalus | reverse complement strand
AATGAGTTGCTGCTAAAATCACTCAGTACATTGAGTCAAAGTCCCTGCCTGCTTGTTCTACTATAAGGAAACATGCACATGAATGTTCATTGCAGCACTGTTTACAAGAGCAAAGACTTGGAACCAACCCAAATGCCCATCGATGATAGACTGGACAGGAAAATGTGGCACATATACACCATGGAATACTGTGCAGCCATAAAAAACAATGAGTTTGTGTCCTTTGTAGGGACATGGATGAACCTGGAAACCATCATTCTCAGCAAACTGACACAAGAACAGAAAATCAAACACATGTTCTCACTCACAGGTGGGTGTTGAACAATGAGAACACATGGACACAGGGAGGGGAGCATCACACACTAGGGTCTGTCAGGGGGAAATAGGGGAAGGACAGCAGGGGGCGGGGAGTTGGGAAGAGATAGCATGGGGAGAAGTGCCAGATATAGGTGATGGGGAGGAAGGCAACAAATCACACTGCCATGTGTGTACCTATGCAACAACCTTGCATGTTCTTCACATGTACCCCAAAACCTAAAATGCAATAATAAAAGAAAAAGAATAAATGTGTAAAGAAAGTTAAAATCCACAGCAGTGGTTTCAACGTCTTCGTGAGTCAGGAGGTTAGGCAATACTAACTTCCATGCATGTGAAATTAATTTGGACCCAAACGGAACCAAACGCAAGATCAGCACGCTGTCCTCTGTGCACAGCAACCACGAGCCTAAATGAAGGTATGCGGGTGGCAAACCTTGGGCTCCGTACTTTGTTTTTGTTTTGTGACTTAATCCAGCAGGATGATGCAGTTTTAGAAAATGGTTTCTCATAGATGGATGCATGACAGAAGTCATGGCTATAGTCAAGCTAAAAAAGAGATACTTGCAGCTGCTCAACAAATGTCAAGAAATCCTTCCAAGGCTCCTGCAGTTTGGGTATCCTGAGCAGGGCTATGGGTGTGCATAGAATGGACAGGAACTCTTGTCCAGAGGATGTTCTAGGCTTCAACTCTGTCAATCCAACACAATCCCAAGTGTCTGCTCAATTGGCTCATTGCACAAGGTGTGGCTGGGTGGGAGGAGGTGCTGGGCACATTCTCTGGGGCCATCTTTCCCTCACAGTCTCCACCAAGCATTCCCAGGTAAGTGTCTGAGTGGTCAGTAGAATCGACCCCAGCCTTGTCTGGGGAAATGCATTACCAAGCGCAAAGGTCTCAAAGATGGGAGAATGCCTAGCTCACTAGTGGGGTCCAGAAAGAAAACAAACAAACAAACAAAAAACAGAAGAAAAAAAACACAAGGAAAAAGAATTCCTTAACTACAGTAAATCTAATGAAAAGGACCTAGTAAAAGGTTCTTTCCTTTACTGGGGCAAACCCAGTGAATGAGGGATGACAGTACAAAAGAGCTTTTAGTGCTCTCTGACCTGAGCTTATCTCAATCATCCTACTATGACCCATCAACTGATGCACAGCGAGGACACTGCATTAGTGAAAGTGAGAAGTTACACCTGCAACTGATTTTTTCAGAGCTGGCAATGTCCACATTTGAAATCCCTTCTATGTGAAGAAGATGCTCCAGGGATTGGTAAATTATTAGTAAATACTGAAAAGTATGAAGTGTCAAAGTTCATCCAGACTGCGGAAAAGAAGTCTAAGACAGAGACCATCACACTGGGATCATTTTAGATGGCTATAGCAAAATATTCATTATAAAGCACAGGGTAAATTCTTGACTCCATTTTGTATCAAAGATAAGGAAAAATTAGGGTTGTGCTGGCTGGGTGTGGTGGTTCATGCCTGTAATCCCAGCACTTTGGGAGGCTCAGGCAGGCAGATCGCTTGAACTCAGGAATTCAAGATGAGCCTGGGCAACATGGTAACCCTATCTCTACAAAAAAATACAAAAATTAGCCAGATGTGGTGGCATGCACCTGTAGTCCCAGCTACTCGACAGGCTGAGGTGGGAGAACTGATTGAACCCAGGAGTTCAAGGTTGCAGTGAGCTGTGATCACACCACTGCACTCTTGGCCTGGGCAACAGAGCAAAATTCTGTCTCAAAAACAAAGAAACAAACAAACAAAAGAAAAGGTGGCACTGAAATGCAACTCATCCTTCACAGATGGTTAAGAAATGACTCAATCCATGAGGCCTGTCCCAACCCCCAAAAGAAATAATCTCTTCCTGCTCTATGCTCTCACATGTCAAAAATAAATGCCTTTGAAAAATCAGAAAGCTCTAAAAGGAAATAAATTCATTAAGGTGATGGGAAACTAGCACCTAAAGAAATGTTGAAGGCAATTCAACCACTTTTGCCTAGACAAAAGAATAGAGAGAAATTAGTTTAAACCTAGATGTATCTGCTTTATATTCCCACTCTTTGAATTCAGCATGATGAATTTATAATACAAGCCTTCCTGTGCTTACTGTAGGCCCCACCCAGGAGCTGTACATATAGGGAATATATGCTCATTTCAATATCAGCCCAAGCAAATATAATTAGGAAGACTGCTTGAAATCATACAATGGCTTTTCAAGTCAAATACACTTGGAGTATTTCCTTTTCTGTTTCATCTATGTCAGTGTTCTCTGTCACACACATAGTTATCCAGGAGTCAACTACTGAAGTAGAAATGTAAGTGGCTGTTTTCAGCATTACTAGGAAGTGAAAATGGATGTAAGCATCCAATACAGGTGATGCATAAAGTAGACACTGACATTGGAAGGGAAATGTTCAATGACATGGGAAAGAGGTGGTAAGAATGGGGGTGGGTGGAGAGATAGCAACATCCCATCGTGGAGCTTGTGGTCACGATTATGGGAAACAAAATGGGCAAGATCTGGATATAGAAAAAGTTTACATGACTACTAAAACCGGAAGGAAGCAGAAAGGTGAGCAAGGTGCCTGATGCAGCAGACGGCAGAGGCAAAAGAGCGGCTAAAGACTTAGGCAGAAAATGGTAAGGAGGCCAACACGCTAGAAAAGGGTGCCTCATGAAAACCTGATTTTCAAATGTTCAAAAGAAATTGATATGTGCTTTCATAGCAACTGTGGAGAACATCTGTTTGGTGGATGGAAAAATGCTGATTGTAAAAGTATAAAAACTAATAATGATTATTAAATATATATGAGATATAGAACCATTTTGGTTTAAATTTAAAATTTTAAAATTCTATTTTAAAATTGAAAAACTAAAATGACATTGATTTTTATTTCAGTGGCCACATTTTCTTCCCCACAATTGCAATAACACAGGACGCTTAGCTTTTCTCTTCCAGAATTACTGACAACTGATAATTAGTCCCAAAGTCTCATTCAACCATGGCTAAATAGGTTGGATTATTTAGAATGGATTATTGGAATGTTGGATTATTTAGAAGTCCAAGTAAAAAAAGAGCTAGTAGCAAAGGGAACTCATTTGCTTATTTAAGGAAGCCCTTATTTAAAAAAATATATGGCTTTTTTTTCCCCCAAATACTGTACACATACTCTTTGAAAATGGTTCAGGTCAAATGTAGCAGAAATTTACTTCAAATGCGCAAACAGTCCACACTTAGCATTCAGGGCATAAATGAGGAAATGAGAGGCATCTCCTCTTTACTCCATGCCCTGAGGCTCTGAGCACAAATTAAAGGATCAATATCAACCCTTTGACCGAATGTCTGGTCCATCAGCAGACCGGCTCTCTTCCACACTGTTGTTAGCACAGAATTCCATGCCACATTAAAAAAGAAAACCACAAAGCCCTTACCTTATTTACTTTCAGATTCACAGTTATGTGAGTAAGCATTAGCTGCCCTGTAAACACACTGTAAATGGTCTGGGTTAATCTTTTGGTTCCTTTATTCACCACTGACAGTCATGAGTCTTACACAATCAGCAATTTCAAGGTACACAATGGGTTTATGAAGTGTCATTCACAGTGTTTTATGTAACTGGCTTCAAGCGATACTACTCAATTTTTATACCAGGTAAGCAAAGCTGTTTTAAAGCCATGACATTCAGAAATCATGCCCTTAAGGTTTTATCCCCACCAAGAAAGCAGCAGCAGCAGCAGAACTCCAGCCTGGAAGGAGAGTTGTGTTTCCAAGGTCTTGGTTAAACTGGAGGCCATTCACTGTATGTATGATATAGTTTTCCTGTTGTTTCATGGAAAGAATGCTATGACAAGAGTATTTAGTCTTGTCTTTGAATAAAACAGAATAATGAGATCCTAGAACAAATCAATTTAATAAATAGAACAATCTGTCATTTGTTCTCACTGCTAATAAGGATTAATTCTAAATAACAGTCATTCCAGTTTTTGTGTGTGTGTGTGTGTGATGGAGTCTTGCTCTGTCACCAGGCTATAGTGCAGTGGCAGGGCCTCAGCAAACTGCAACCTCTGACTCCTGGGTTCAAGCGATTCTCCTGCCTTAGCCTCCTGAGTAGCTGGGAAGCATGTGTCATCATGCCCAGCTAGTTTTTGTAGTTTTAGTAAAGATGGGGTTTCACCATGTTGGCCAGTATGATCTTGATATCCTGACCTTGTGACCTGCCTGTCTTGGCCTCCCAAAGTGCTGAGATTACAGGTGTGAGCCACGTGCCTGACCAACAGTCACTCCATTTTTATGTGTAAGATTCAATGAGCCAGTACAATGATGCACACATATCTCTAATGAAAGCACCTGCTATTTTATTGACCTTACCAAGTATTATTCCTAGATGTAATCACCTGCTAATGAAATCACTCCTTTTCACTTTGGGAATCAGAGACACTAAACTACAGCTCCCCAGAGAAAACACATTATTGTCTTAAGCTAGGAGCACAAGCACTGTTCCCTCTATCCCTGGAAATTTCATAAGAAACATTTGATAATTAGTGAAGAAACCACTTATCTCAATAAATATATTTAAATCAATGAAAAAGAATAAGAAATTGCCAAAGCTAGATTCACCAGTGGCAGTCGGTGGCCTTACCTATCAGTGTGTGAAAGACGGCAGCGATGGCCCCAGCCACCACCATACACAGGACGGCTTTGGTCCTGTCTCGCTTGCTGTTCACAAACACCAGGCCCACATTTTTGAAGTCACTCATAGGACCCGTGAAGAACTTCATGAGGGAGTATGCCAGCCCGTAGCTGGCCAGCATCTCAACTGCATCCTCTTTGACAGCAGCAATGCCCCGGTTCAAGGCCTGGGAAGAGGGAAAAAACCCACAAAGAGCGTTAGAAATGTCATCTCTTCTCTGGGGAATCATACCTCTAAGATAAAACTCAGCAGACCATGTTTCTATAGAACCACTAAGCAGCTTATAGGGTACATCTCACGTAATTAGATGAAGGTGATTGGTTTTCATTTTCCTCTGCATCAGCTTCAGTTTGAGTTTCTTTTTGTGAAGGAGATACCTGTCCACTGTGGTTAAAATAACAGCAAAACACCAACAAATATTTTATGCTAATATTGAAAAATAAGTCTAAGAAGTTTTGCTTAAAAGTTGATTTTATAAAAAGAACTTAACATGTTAAATCTTGTTTGCAGGCTGAATTGACATAATGGCAACAGGCATTCCGGAAATGAGTCAACCAGTTTATATCAAGGGGATGGGCTCTTTTTTCTTTAAAGAAGGTGTGTGTGTGTATGTGTGTGTTCATGTGTGCACATGTAATCTTAAATACTGTGTATATGTTATGTATTCTTCATAGCACAGAGTTCTATGCTATGAAAAAGGGTACTGAAGGACTTTATTATATCCTTCATTAATGCATGTTGTTTAACTGTTTCCTACTATATTTTAACCTGAAATACATTCCTGAGCTCTATGCAGACAAATATGAAAAGAACACCTTTAGAAATGTTTTTGGATAATGGTTGCACAGGAAGATGCAGTTGTAAAATACCCTGACCACTTTAACCATCCTCCAAGAGAGACCCTCTTAGGTACTGCAGGCCTTGTTAGGATGATACTTCCAAACTAACTTTCCCACCCCTTAGACAAATCAATAACAGCAGACCAGTGGGGATGGATGTCCAGGTAAATGAGTTTTCTGGACTAAAATGCCTCTAGAACATTGCCTCTGTCATTAGGAACAGGCAACTAAGCAGAAGAGTCAGCTTTCGGTAGAGTTATGTATTTTAAAAATAGACTGTTTTGAAGGCAGTTTTAGGTTCACAGTAAAACTGAGCAGAGTGTACAGAGCATTCCTATATATTCTTTGCCCCCACAAACATGGAGCCTCCCCTGCTATCAACATCCCACGCCAGAGTGGTACATGTCTTACAATCAGTGAATCTACACTGACACAACACTTACTAAAGACCAGACAGTAGTCTCCTGTTATCCGTGGGGGAAACATTCCAAGACCCCCCAGTGAATGCTTGAAACCATCGATAGTACCAAACCCTCTATATACTATGTTTTTTCCTATATATACGTACCTATGATAAAGTTTAATTTATAAATTAGGCACAGTAAGAGATTAACAACAATAATCAAACAGAACAAGTATAACAATATAATAAAAGTTATATCAATGAGATCTTTCTCTCAAAATATCCCTTTTTTTTTTTCAAAGATAGGGTTTCACCATGGTGGTCAGGCTGGTCTTGAACTCCCGACCTCAGGTGATCCACTGGCCTTGGCCTCCAAAGTGCTTGGATTACAGGTGTGAGCCACCACAACCGGCCTCTCAAAATATCTTACTGTACTCCTTGTGATGAGGAAGAGATAAACGAAGATGGTGACAGATTTCATTACACTACTTGCAATGGCATGCAACTTAAAACTTACGGATTGTTTATTTCTGGAACTTTCCATTTAATATTTCTGAACCTTGGTTAACCCCAGGTAACTGCAACCATGGAAAGTAAAACTGTGGATAGGGTGTCTAATGCAATGCAGTTTACATTAGGGCTCACTCTTGGTATATGGTACATTCTATGGATTCTGACAAATGTAGAATGACATATATCCACCATCCTATTTTTAAGAAAAAAGATATGTTAAAGTCTTGGCCTGCCATTTGTCACACATCTAATAGAGATACAATCACATTCACAGAGTTCATACTGTCTCTGCTGTGTAAACTAAAAGAAGAAATTAAAGAAACACACTTTTCCTGTCTATTCCCTACTGCTATTCATCAAGATAGCTGTTGATAATTTTCCCTGCAAATATATGGTTATAGCCATAGTCTGAGTGCTACCTTGCTACACTGGGTAAAGGTAATCTCAGCAATACCAAAGGAGCCAATGGGTGCTTGAAAGAGGAAAGACTGAATACAACAAAAGATTCAAGAACTAATCTTCAAACATATATGAGAATCATACTACATTATAACAAAACAAAGCAAACTCCATCTATTGTGTTTCACTGAATCTGATACTATAGACTGTAAGCGTATGGCAGACACATCTAATAGAAGTTACTTCAGCATACCCTGAGAATGACCCTGCACAGCAGATGCACCTGATAACAATAACAACTTAAACATACCTTAAGAATGCAGACGCACCTGATCTACATTAACTGCATGCTTTTTACAAATAGTAGCAGCTCTCTTGTCCAGCCTGCCACCACTGGACTTCCCTGGATGTAAGTGCCCTCAGTAAAGAGGGTTTATGTCTCATTCACAGGCTCCAGGTCCCTTCTTTGGCCTCTTGAACGTGGTACCATCCCTACTGAAGTCAATACGGGTCTGACATGACAGTAAAGTACATTATTATATGCCGCTAAGAAAGAAAAAATGTTCCAGCTGCGTAAGGTGGCTCATGTCTGTAATCCCAACAATTTTGGAGGCTGAGGCAGGCAGATCGCTTGAGGTCAGGAGTTCGAGACAAACCTGGCCAACATGGTGAAACCCCATCTCTACTAAAAATACAAAAACTAGCCAGGCATGGTGGCGGACACCTATAATCCCAGCTACCTGTTGGGGCTGAGGCAGAAGAATCACTTGAACCCAGGAGGTGGATGTTGGGATGAGTCAAGATCGTGCCACTCACTGCACACAAAAAAAAGGAAAAATGTTCCCAGTTATAATTGGATGTCATTGATCGTAAGATGTATCCAGATTTCAGAGTTGCTAAAATATAGAGGTGGAAGGAGTGTGCCTCAGAATCTATGAAAGGAGGTATTTCATGTTACACTTCAAGCTATTCCTTAGTTTCGAGGGCTGATCTAGGTTTTGGTCCCCAAATGTAATCCAGTGTCAGTATCCTCTGGCAGAAGCACAGGTACAGCTACTTGGCAAAACTCAAAGGCTTCACATTCTTTACCTTTGTTTCATTCCTTTACTAGGAGACACAGCTGACTGGAATAATGAAAACTTATCGAACTGACATTCTCTGCAAAGCACTGTTAGGAAAAAAACGTATTTACAGGAAAATACCAATGTGAAAAAATATTTTTCAGAAAAATCTAGAATAAAACTGTAGGCTAGCTGTAGGAATTCTTTATCATTTTTCTGACTCAGTTGGCATTATATAAGCCAGCCTCTGATAATTGTTTCCAATTTTATCTCTAATTGTTTTCCCTTTTTCTACTAATAACTTGAAAACTTCCATAAGAACCTTCTTAGCTTCTGCAGAGCACACCTGCCATGATGCCTTTCTTAGAAACGAATTTTTTTTTCTGATGGAATACACTAACACCCTAAAACAAAATAAAAACCAAAACACTCCTTTATAACAAGTCCCTGTGTTCAACAAACATCTCTAGTCTAAGGGCTCCTCCTGTCTATGTGCAAAACTTACCACTTGACAATCTACCAAATTAATTCCCTTTGGCCTTCTGTAGGGGACACTGTTGGTGCCTCACCCAGATCCCCTATCCTTTACCTGGCAGTGGACCCATCCCCAGAAGCTGGGAGTTGGCCACTAATGGCTCACAGCTGTCTTCTTGTAAGGGGGAAGTATTCCCAGCTTTGCATTGGTGAAACTCATCTGACGCATCCACCATAGTTCCAGTCACATGAAGCCACTGGGTGACACAGGGGTGTTTAAGATCACCAGTCTTGTCTCCATGTGGGACCACTGTGGTACGATTCATGCTCTAGAGTTCTCCCTGGGATCAGGGTGAAGCCAGTCTCCAGTGGAGACCACATCCTTGCTTCACTTTTCCTGCTTCCTCCTTTACACACAGGTTTTGCTTCTAGAGAACTCCATTTAGGACAGCTTTTTTTTTTTTTTTTTTTTTTTTGAGGCAGAGTCTCGCACTGTCACCCAGGTTGGAGTGCAGTGGTGCGATCTTGGCTCACTGCAACTTCTGCCTCCTGAGTAGCTGGGATTACAGTCGCCTGCCACCATGCCCAGCTTATTTTTTGTATTTTTAGTAGAGACAGGGTTTCACCATGTTGGCAGGCTGGTCTTGAACTCCCGACCTCATGATTTGCCCATCTCAGCCTCCCAAGGTGCTGGGATTACAGATGTGAGCCACCGCGCCCAGCTGGGACAGCTTCTAATCACCTATTTCTCAGACGTCAAGAATAGCATATAGTTTGTTCCTTTTTCTTTCTCATCCTTCCCAAAATTTAGGATTGTGAATCTCATAGGGCTGCTAAATAATGGAGAACTAGACATTTTATGTGTCTTCTTGGCAAAGCATTTTTTTTTTTTTTGCTAAAAACACACCAGCCTAGGCAGAGGCATCCACTGAAATGCTATTTCTACTGACAGTTCCCGGACCTCAGTCCTCAAGCCAGTGCTGAGGCAGGTGGGAAGAGAGAGGGCCCAGGTAATGATAGCTCTGTCAGCAAGACGGAGTGGGAAAGTTTCATTTAGCCCAACAATTATGGTGATTTGAGGAAAGAGCACAGGGTTTAAAGCCTTGGAGGCTTGAGCTGGAATCTGCTTCTATCGCTTAACCGCCCAGTGGCCTTGGTCAAAGTACTTATTCTCCCTAAAATAACCCAGGTGATTTGAGAAGCAAGGTAGGTAGTGCACAGGGCACGAAGCTGTGCTGGCTGACACGCACTTGAAAGCAAGGATTTTTGCCTGTTTACTGCTGTTTACCTACCACCTTGTCGAGAGCCAAGGCAACACTGTAAACACTCCATTATTTGTTGAATGAATGAATGAATTGGCTATTTTCTAATGAGAACTTAAATGTCCATACTAATTGTATGAACTAATTTTTAAAGAAACACTTCTTAAAATCACATTATAATTGCAAGATATTCTTGCTTGTAAGAGATGCCATTGATTTCATGTTTTTAATGACCACATTAAATATAAACATTATTTGAAAATGATCCCAATTTCAAGAAACATTCAAAAGTATGAGAAAAGCTGCGGAATTGAGGACGTGAGCTACATTTGCCTTACGAGCACTTCGTTATCCCCATCTGGAGCAAGTGTTTCCCTCAGTGTGTTCACTGCTTAATTCCATGTTTTCTTTTGATACCAGAAACATTCAGTTATCATGCAGTCTGTCAATCATTTTATGGAGTTTGTTTCTATGCTTTTGGATTTGCCATTCTTACCCTGCCATAGATAGGATAATTTCGTTCTAATTTATGGCTTCATTTGCACACTTAACTTTTTAATCTTCCTTAAACTTATGAAGTGAGTTATGGATTAAAACTAATTGCCTCCAAGTAGTTTATCACTTCAAACCCACTTATTGAGTAAACCACCTATTGCCCATTTATTTGTGGTTATTTCTTCCCATTCATTAAGTTTTACTTTTTTTTTTTCCTTGAGTCTTGCTCTGTCGCCCAGGCTGGAGTGCAGTGGTGCAATCTTGGTTCACTGCAACCTCTACCTTCCAGGCTCAAGCAATTCTCCTGCCTCAGACTCATGAGTAGATAGGATTACAGGCGCCCGCCACCATGCCTGGCTAATCATTAAGTTCTTATATGTCCCTCAGTCACCTACCGTTTGCTTTATCTGTCTCTGTTTGCTCACCCTGTTTTCCTTCATCACATGTTCACTACCTAACATTGTGTCATATCTTTACTTGTTATTTATTTTCTTGCCTGACTGCTCTACCGGAATGTAAGCTCCAGGAAGCAGAGACCTTTGTTTCACTGCTACATTCCCCAGATCTACAACATAAAAGGCCTCTCAAGATAGATGATCAATAAATATTTGGAAGAATGAAGTAAAATGTATACAAATAGAATATAAATTTACTGTGATATGTACTAAACACAAAACACACAGGTGCCCCTTATTCACAGAAGGTATGTTTCAAGACCCCCCAATGGATGCCTGAAACCTTGGACAGTACCCAACTCTCTATATACTGTTTTTTCCTGTACATACACACCTGTGATAAAGTCCCCTTTTTTTTTTTGAGATGAGGTCTCCCTCTGTCACCCAGGCTGTAGTACTATAGCAACATCACAGCTCATTTCAGCCTCAACCTCCTGAGTTCAAGTGATCTTCCTGTCTCAGCCTCCTGAGTAGCTGCGACTACAAGTGTGCACCATGACACCCAGCTTATTTTGTATTTTTATTTAATTTTTTTTTGTAGAGATGGAGTCTTACTAGGTGGCCCAGGCTGGTCTTGAACTCCTGGGCTCAAGTGATCCTTCTGCCTCTGTCTCCCAAAGCATGATAAAGTCTAATTTATAAACTAGGCACAGTCAGTGTGACCACAATAACTAATAATAAAATACAACAAATATAACAATATGCTGTAATAAAGTTATGTCAATGTGGTCTCTTTCTCAAAATACTGCAGAATTTTCAGACTGTGGTTGACTGCAGGTAGCTGAACCTGTAGATACGAACCCACGGATAAGGGGGGTGTACTATATGCCAATCATGGGACATTTTTTGGAGGAGCTCATTTAGGTAGACAAGGCAGCCCCTCTAAAGACGTGACGTTTGAGCTGGGACCCAAAGACCAAGAGAGAGACAGGTGCATGAAGACTGAAGGCAGGCAGAGGTCTGCAGGAGGGCTTAGTATATCTAAGGAACAGAAGGGAGGCCAGTAAGAGAAATAGAGATGGGTAGAAGGTGGATTTGGAAAAGCAGGCAATGCTGAGATCATTCTAGGTGGTGGTGAAGAATATGTATTTTGCTGCAGTAGCAGTGGAAAGCCGTTAAAGGTTTGGGCAGAGGTGGGACAGGGGCTCCCTCTGGCCTTGGTGATAGAAGTGGACTGCAGAGGGATGTGAGGCACAGAGGTCAAGGGCTCCGTGGTAACCCAAGCCAGACAAGGTGGCTTGACTGGAAAGCTTGTGGGAGGGAAAGCACATGGGTGTGGCATGGACTACACTTGGCTTAGGTCCCAATGCCTGGCTCATGCCTCCCACGTTTCTTCCCAGGGAGCAGAGTGTGGGCAGGTCCCCCCCCAACCCCCTGCGTCCTCCTGGGTGTGAGAAAGAGGGAGAACCTGATGATGACTGCTGAGCCTTCTGGCTTGAGTCATTGATCAAGTGCTGCAGCAATTTTCTGGGCTGAGAAAATGAGAGAGGAAGGGTTTGGGAGGAAAAAGCAAGAGCTCCATTGGGAGCCTCATATTGGATTTGAGACACCCATTAGGATTCCAAATAGAGAAGTTGAGTGAGAGAGTCAGCTCTGTGAGTCTGGAGTCCAAAGGGTCCATCTGGGCTGTGGATACACATTTGGAGGTCATTGGCCTACAGACAGAATTTAAAGCCAGGGGACTGAATGAGGTCATCTAGAAAGAACAGAGATAGGAAAAGAGAGTCCACAATTCAGCTCTGCAGCACACTAGGAGTAAGTCTAAACACACGAAGGATGTGGCGAGCCTTCTGTGTCATGCCATTGTTGTGAGTATGCTGTAGTTCCGTTACTTAGCTAGGAAGTGTTCTTTGGGTAACGTCAATCCCAAATACTGCGGCAACTCTAGCCAAGACCAGGAAGAACGGTTGCTGTGGCTGGTAAAGAGGAATAGCTATGTTCATGAAATTCAACTAAAAAAGTGTCTTACGATGTCTCCAGCATAAATTAGGCCTTGAGGCAGATGGCTAAGACATTCATCAGGGCAGAGGTTTACTGTTTAAAGGCAAGTCTCTAAACATTCATAGGCTTTCCAAAGTAAAGACACTTTACTTTAGATTAGGGCCAGATCTAACAGCACTCCAACAATTGTAAATATGAAGCCGCCCTTTAATCACAGCCTGGGTCTGGCCCCAGGTACATGGCACAAGGCCTTTCCTCACTCATATCAGTTTTCTCTACACAATGGGTACTTAGCAACATGGAATGGCTGACTTAAAATATATCTGGGGCCCGGTCTGGTGGCTCACGTTGGAATCCCAACATTTTGGGATGCCGAGGCAGGTGGATCACCTGAGGAGTTTGAGACCAGCATGGCCAATGTGGCAAAACCCTGCTTCTACTAAAAATATAAAAGAAAGTTAGTTGGGCATGGTGGTAGCAGGTGCCTGTAATCCCAGCTACTCTGGAGGCTGAGGCAGGAAAATCATTTGAACCTGGGAGGCGGAGGTTGCAGTGAGCTGAGATTGCGTCATTGCACTCTAGCCCGGGTGACAAGAGAAAAAATGTCTCAAAAAAACCCCCCAAAACCCAAACCAAACAAAAAACACCAAACATATCTGGGTCCACAAAGCATTCAGTGGGCCATGCATGCCTTTGTATCTCCCAGAATCCACCAGGTTCACAGTGTTCTGATTGCCTGATTTTTTTTTCCATCAAAAGTTAACAAAACCACAGGATATTAAAAAGTAAAAAATACAACTTCTACAGAAATGGTTACCAAATCCCACAGATATGAACTGATCTCCTTGGTATGAGCTGTCTAGATCATTAAGTCCTAAAAGAGATGCCAACATTGTAAACTTCAGATCTGGAGACCAGAAATATCTTTATACCGCAGTCTGAGATTCCTCAGGATAGGAGTCACCAATTCACCCCCAATCCTGCCAGTCATTTTATGCTAATGCTAGCAACAAGCATTCCTTGCAAGAGGGAAGCAGTGCTGTGCCCTGGGGCATAGGTCCAGGTGGCAACCCATCCTTCCTGAGAGATCTGGTGTACAAGCTGCTCAGCTCAGCTCCTGTCTGCAAACCTGTGAGGCACTGATGTGTAGACAGATTATCTTTTTGGGTTCAGTACATAAGTTGGGTCCGTGAACCACCACCCTGGCCACCGTAATAGAGTGGTACCCTAGTCTGATTCCTCTTGGGCCTTTGGAGGAGAATGTCCCTTTCCATGCTTCCTGCAGGTTCCATCGTGGTTATAAGGCCCTGGGCAAAAACTCTGCAGTCCTGCTCCAGTGAACAGGACCTCCCTGCCTCTGCCACGTGTGTCACCTCCACCTGAGATGACACTACGTGGCCTTTGACTGCTGTTGTCCACCCAGCAGCTGAAATTCCTGGCAACCCCAGAGCTGGGCAACAGGAAGGTGAGGGCACCTGCAGCTCCCAGCCTGGGGTCATCCTCATCCTTGCAGTCCTGGAGGTAGGTGAGCATTCTTGCTGTCCACACCATTCCAGCCAATGTGTCTCTGCCCTCCTGCAACCTCCCTGCTTTTTTGAGATTCACACCCCTAGCCATATTCCTCTCTCATCATAGAGTTCCAAATGGAGAAGGTGATCCCTTCAAGTCCCTTTGATTTTCACTGGGGACCCTGCCACTTGGCTCAGTCTCCTCTGCATCTCAACTCTGCAGGGAAGGCATTTCGATATCCATCTGGTCAATGCACCCAATGTCCTCTGAGTTATTTGACCCCCTCCATGCCAGTGACCTTCTCTACTCTGCTTCAAGCCCCCACTCTTGTGGCCACACCTTTGTTTTCATCATCCAGACTTGCTCCACTTCTCAAATTTCAGTTAAAATCTCTGGCTGCAATTTCTGCCCTCTCTCTGTTTCTCCCACTCCCTCGATTCTAAACTGCATTCAGCTTGTCACTCACTCAACTCCCCACTTTTCCTCTCATCGCTCCTTCTGTCTTCTCTTCCTTACTACTCCAGCCTATACTTCAGGGTCATCCCTGAACCGTTTGTCAAAACCCACAGCTCCCTGCCTGCAAATCTCTAGCCTTAGATTCATCTGACTGACTTATTCCACCCTTCACTGTATTTGTAGACTTCTACTCGGGCTTTGAGAGTTGCTGGAAGCGAATACACAACCACACAGTCTGCTGCCACTATACAGTCGTGGTCTCCATCCTCCCCCATGCTGTCAGCTGCCCAGTTATCCCTCTGGTCTTTCCCATTCCTGGCTCTCAGTATTCCTAGGCTGGAAAGACTGGGAGATGCATTCCTTCTTACTCAGCAGATAACCTCACCTCTTTTCATCTGGAATGTGGAATCCCGCAAGTAGAAACTAAATTCCTTCTTGCTTCTCTCTCTGAAACTACAAACTCAACGAAATATGTCTGACCTAAGCTCTTCCTCACCTTCTCCCTCCTGTCACAAAGGAAAGGCGGGTCTGACCAGGGTAAGTCTGGGGCCATCCATTTGGGGCTTTACCTTTATGTTCCTCTGACCATTTCAGGAGCCTTGTTCAAATCCACCATCTTCCTCTTTTTTGTCTGATCTTTGCTACTTGACTGGCCTTCCCATCAATGTTTATACAGGCAAAAGTCTCTTCCACCCTAAAAAGAAACTCTCTTGACTCCCAATATCCTCTAGCCTCTGGTTCCCACCCTCTTTCTTGTCTTCCCTCCTCTGTGTTCTGCAGCCCCGTGTGCAGATCTGAGACCCTGTCATTGCCCTCGTCAGGGTGTACAGCGGTGACCTGCTTACCTGACCACCTGTATCACCAGTCGGTTACCTCCTGGAGGCAGGAACTGGGCTTATTTTCCCCAGTTTTTCTGCATTTACTTAGCACATTGCTTGACACCCAATACTTGCACAAATGAATGTGTATTAACTATGATACAAAATTTATGTCTGGTCATTCATAAATAAACTTTTCTAAATGTAGGTTTAGATTTCTGGATAAAAAACCCATACTTTTGGGTAGAGTCTGTGAACTTAAAATATAAAAAGTGCTGAAAATGTCACTGTACCTACTCATGTAGTTCTAATCATTTCTCAATAGATGGGAAGGGCTTCCATGACCATTTCCACCAAGCCACACTGAGCATCTAATTGGCTGCTTAACTGTAGACACATGGACACGAACAGAATGCAGCAATGGGCCACGTAATTAGCCGCCTTGGTGTAAAGTGGAAGTCAAGATTTTTTTCAACTCTTTTTGGATGTCAATTGGGATACAGGACAAGCTGTTCCATTATGGAGTCAAATCTTGTAACAGAAGTTAGCTGCCATAAGGAGGAAATCAGAAGTTCACATTCAAAGGATAAGAGAGTTTTTTTTTTTTTTTTTTTTTTTCCTGACCAGACCCTGGAGAGCTTAGTGTGCTACTGAGAGAGAACCACCTTTCACTGTGAGTGAAGGGTGCCTGGATGGGTGACAGAGCATTCAGGAGAGGTAGCTGTGAAAGTCAGGATCTGCCAAGGGCTGCTGGGCCCTGACCTTTTTATAAACATTCACAGCCACATGGTTAGAAAATAAAATCACAGGCCAGATGCTGTGGCTCATGCCTGTAATCCCAGCATTCTGGGAGGCTGAGCTGGGTGGATCATCTGAGGTCAGGAGTTCAAGACTTGGCCAACATGGTGAAACCCTGTCTCTACTAAAAATACAAAAATTAGCCAGGCATGGTGGTGGGTGCCTGTAATCCCAGCTACTCAGGAGGCTGAGGCAGGAGAATCGTTTGAACCCGGGAGGCGGAGGTTGCAGTGAGCTGAGATCACGCCATTGCACTCCAGCCTAGCTAACAGAGTGACACTCTGTCTCAAAAAAACAAAACAAAAATCATGTTTCTCATATGGAAACAGCTTCTCAAATTCTTCCGCAAAAAAGGGTGTCTAGTTGGAAATTGATACTGTTCCCTAAAATAGCAAGAGATTATTATGTGAAATGTTGAAAGTTGCATTTTTTACTTTCAGTAAGATGAATACTTCCTTCACTTGCCTCATCCTGGACTAGAAAAAACAATAATACCTAAGAGCCAGGTAATTATTTTGTCTCATTTGGAAACAGCCTGGGCTGCCATCTAATCCCTTTGATAAAAGACAACTCCTCGGTCTACAGCTTCAATGATCTCATTATACTTATAATGACATCAAGTAAACTGACCATTGTAGCAGATGAAATATAGTTTTACAATCTGCCTTACACCCTAAGTCCTCAGAAAATGTACATGTGTGGATCTGTGGAAAAGTCAGAAGTATATGTGTAGGCACAGTTACCTGTGGGAAGAGTTTTTTCCAAAGACATGGAGAATCAGCAATTTTGGATTTCGTCCTCTCAAGGAACCTGGGTTCCTGTAATTTTCCACTGTTATTGTTCTGTTGGTCTGAGTTTTGAAAAGTGGCTTGGGTTAAATTGGATCATTTGTCTTCCCGGTAGTTTTCCAGCCATGCTTTATTTTCCCAGGGATCTATATAGTGCTAAATGAGACTCCCTCACTTTGTTTAGCTGGAGCTCCAGCCAAGAACTTCACGCCCACACATGAGGTTGTGGTTCAGGGGGAGCAGCAGTCAAATGGAACCTGGTCCCTTTAGGAGTCAAAGTGACTGCTCTGTGTGGCGCTGTCCATATTTAGTGTTTCCTGAAAACCCCAAGACAACATCGGGCAAGTCCAAAATACGACACTGGTGTTTTCGGTCACCTCCCACACCTGGAGAGGAGCTTCCGTAAAGATCAGGGACAAACAACCAGGCAGGGTAGGATGATGTCTGGCTAACTCACCTTTCTCCTGTTGGTGTCTTCAATATGTCAGAAGAAAATGAAAAGCATTTTCCTGTATGACCTCTTAATCTGAAAATATGCTCCTTCATGAAAGAGTAGCCTCAGAGTCATAAGGTCCTCTTTGAATCTTCCTGATGTCTCATGAAACATGAAGCTTATTCACCCAGCTAAATGTAACTTTAATTCAAGATGGTAGAAGGCCTGACAAGGAAGGATTGCTATTATGAAAGTTGTGGTGTATTTAAAAACCAAAGCTTCCTGTGCCATTTCAGAATGCTTATTCCCCACCTCAACCTCACAGCTTTACTGTTAGTGAAATTCTCACATTTCCTACTAATTTTTTATACTTATAGAGAGAGATGGTTCCCAAATGATATTGATGATATTGCTTAGTCAATATCTCAAGATTCTGCCCACATTTTAAAACACCACCACTGATTCCACAAACAACAATCTGGAATACAGGTTTACCTCTGGGATCCTGAAAGTCTTTTAACCAACTCTTCCACCTGCTGTCTCCCTGCTTGGTGGTAGATGTTTTTTACTGATGACTCCAGTGCCCTAACTGTGGCTGTGGATCCTGAGCAGCTCAGAATCTCCGTTCCTTCTTCTGACTCAAGCGCAACTTCAAGACGTGTCGTCTATTGCCTTCCATGGACGTTTATAAGTGTGTTTATACTAAGTAAAAAAAGAGTGAAGGTCTATTTGCATTTGGACCTTAAGAAATCCAGTGACCATGATAATGATGGTGACCATCTCAGCAGATAGCACTGACTGAGTGCTCACCCTATGGCAGACACTATTCTAAGATCTTACCTTCCCCTGACAACGCTGTGAGGGAGATATTTCCCAGCTTACTGGGGAGGAAACTTATGTATGGAAAGGCTAAATCACTCATCCAGGGTGGACACACAAAGCTCAGAGAAAAATCCAGAGAGCCTGGCTTCACAGCTAGCGACCCTAACCCTCATTCTATTATACTAAAATCAAACCCTTTCTTCACTTTGAATTAGAGATTATAGTTGATGCTAGCAATACTTTAAACAGGAGAGGACTAGCTATCAGATCAAAGAGAACTTTTGACTAAAGACTATTTTTATAAAAAATTCCAAAGATTCTAAAGTAAAGATTATTTTTTTAAACACTACTATACAATAAACATTACAGCGTAGATGTAAAGGCTGAACTGAGTGTAACTAAAGATGTATTTAATATCCTGAGCCATGCCAAGAAAATGAGAATAAAAGAAATAAGGTCAATTACATTGTGCAATCAGGACTGTGAAGCTTGGTGAAGAGTTTGAAACCTGTAAATCCAGCACCACACAGGCCATCTTGCAAAGCTCATGCACCTGCTCACTATCACCAGTGCAGTAGGGATGCCAAGAGAACCCCTTTAGTGGCCTACTGAAGAGGAGGACAAGAACTTTAGGGGCTCCTTTTGTACATGGCAGAGTGTATTAGACAAGGATCTTTAACTTGTCCAAAGCTTTCTTCACTTCTCAGCTGTGGGGTTCATTTACTTCTGTGTGAGGGATCCCTTAGAACTCCCTGTTGGTATTTATGTAACTGGCATACATCAAGTTTTGTGAATGACTTCTAAGGGTCTGAGGTACTTGAACTGGTTGTTTTTAGGAGGTGAGAGTTAAAAACAGTCATTAAACAAGTTAGTCCACTCAACCCCTGACCAGTCTCACTGAGCCATTTGTTAGGAATCAGTAATATTGCTTACAAGTATCAGGACAAGAGAAGAAGATATCGCAACACAGAAGAGGGTCACCACCATTCTACACACACACACACATGCACACACACACACACCCCTCCCACACACGGAGATAGGAATCTCAGCAAAATTCAAATAGACACTATTTTATGTGTGACAAGACTGTCTTCAGCATTTGCTTTGCTGTGTGGAAGTAGGAATGTCATTACCTCGCCATCCCACGCTGCTGTTATTGGTTTAAATTATCGATGCACAGCATTCTAGGTGAAGTAAAGTCATCTCACTGAATTAAGCTTTTTGGAACACAATACAAGAAATGACAAAGGATATGATCACGACATCCCAAAAATTTCCAGAGTCAACAGTGTCATTGGTTGCAACAGCAATTTAAGAATTATATGTCCTGAATTTGTTTTGTCTTTACAACGATATCCACGCTCCATGCCTAAGGCTTTTCACCTAGATAAGCGACATGATAATGTAATAAGTTGTAGAATAATGTGAATAAAATTAAAGTGCTTTAAAAATTACTAAAGATGGGAAAATGAATTCATTTGTATTACTTGCTATTTCATACACACATGATATAGGAGGCAGTTAAGTGCCCATGCTGTGTTTCACTCTGTAAATCCAGGTTCCCTGTGACTCAGACCTTGTTTCTGAAAATAAGAGTAGCCTGAAGCATTGTCTTGCTCCCATTTCACCTGCATGGGTAAGGAGACCAAGGACCAAGGAGACCCAGTGACAGGAGGCACCTTTGTCCTACAGCTTGCCCTGGGAAGATGCTGCAGCATCAGAAGGCGTATTTGTTGGTGCAGTTCAGTCAAGGTGGTGGCAAAAATATTTAAGGAAAAATATTAGAGATAGTTACAGGAAATAGTCACAAAACACTCTTAGAAGGTCAGGTGGTTTACATAGCTTCAGATGAGAGAATAGGCCAAAGGCAGTCAGTTCTTACCCTAAGGCATTAGAATATAGAGTAAATACTAGGAAATGTAAAGAGGCTTCCCCAGAGAAGTGGGTTTATCCCCACGTCCATTAGCAAACCTTTGATCTTCCATGAGGACATAATTGTCTTCTACTGGGGAAAGGTGGGGTGGTCAGCAGATGTTAATTACCCTCTAATAGTATTTATCCAAAGACCCTTATCCTTTGATCTATACAAAATAAAAGCCGGCAAGGCCAGTGAATCAAGGCCAACAGCCATTAACTCCTTTGGGTGAATGGCCTGGACACCCCAGTCCGCTCTTTCACTGAAAGTCTGTGTCTGAGTGAATTTATTCACCGGTCGATCGAAGTCTGCCTGTTGAACTCTGACGGTGGAGTACATGAATTCACCCAAGAAACATTTACGGATCCATGAAGTATGACAACCTCTTACATACGCACTACTGCACATTCTTGAACATGACTTCACATGTTATCTTACTGGTTTTATCTAACAAGGAGACAAGGTAAGTTATCTTACCCTACAGGGTAAGAACTGAAAATTCCCATGATGTGGATAAGGAAACTGAGGCTTGAAGAGACTCCATGCCCTGCCCCAGGTTCCTGGTTAATATATGGTGCTGTTGAATAGAACCAGTGAGACTGGCAGCCTGCCTGGTGCTCCTTCCTCCTCACCTCAACACTGGATGAGGAGGAAGGGTGGGGCGGCGGGGGCAGGATAAACACGTTTCTACCATCCTCAGGCTGGAAAAGCCAGTGAGCAGTGGTGCATGGCCTCACAAAGAAATGCCTTATTACCTGTCCAGGCAATTAAGTATGAAAAGTAATCATCACTAAAAGAAGTGGTTTTTTAATGTCATGGTTACGTAGTTTGGGGAACTGGAGTGCCCCGATAAAGAGCGCATGTCATGTTGTTGGAGGCATTTTCCTCTGAAAAGAGTAAGGAGCAGGGCCATGGTATCTAGTGACAGAGTGTTGGCCGAGCCAACCTCTACCTGGAAGTCTGAGTAAAGAAATCCTACAGGATAAGGAGCTCAAGAATACTCCTAAGACTGAAGCTTCCAAGGAGATCCCCAAAGAAAAAGAAGGTTATCTCAGTGATGCATCACTCTTCTCTGCCTTCTAATGCTCACCTAAAATGGGTGAGTGAGGTCCTAGAAAAGGCACTTGCTGAAGTTAGTACAACCCCCAATGAAGGCTCTAACAACTCCAGACAGAGGAAGAATTGTGATGTGCCCACCCACAGCAGGACAGTGGATTGTGGAAAGTCCAGGCATCAGCAGACCATGGAAAGGTCCATTGGTCAGCACTCTTCCTGTGACTCTGGATACCACCTTCAATCTTCTGCGTGTGGTGGCTTGGACTTTTCCTTCATTTCTGTTCATTTTTCTGACAGCTGAGGGCTGAGAGCAGACAGTGAAGCTCTTTCCCAAAATATCCACTGCCCAAACAGAGTTATTTAAGACTTTCTGAGATCTGTGAGATTTCTACTCAGGGACCCCAAAACAAAAAAGATGAATATCCATAGGTACAAGTACTAAATCTTACCAGTTGATATGGCTTGGATGTTTGTCCCCTCCAAATCTCACACTGAAATGTGATTTCCAGTGTTGCAGGTGAGGCCTGAAGGGAAGTAATAGGATCAAGGGGATGGATCCCTCAGGAAGGGTTCAGCACCATGGTGTAGAGTGAGTTCTTGCTTAGTTCATGTGAGATCTTGTTGTTTAAAAGTCTGGGACCTCCCCCTCCTCGCTCTTTTGCTCTCACCATCTGGTTTGCCTACTCCCCCTTCACCTTCTGCATGATTGGAAGCTTCCTGAGGCCTCCCCAGAAGCCAAACAGATGCCAGCACTAGGCTTCCTGTACAGCCTGCAGCACTGTGAGCCAATTAAACCTCTTCTCTTTATAAATTACCCAGTCTCAGGTATTTCTTTACAGCAATGCAAAAATTAATACATGAGTTGAAATTGAAATTGTTATTTTAAAGCATCATGTAGGAAAATTTTAATATAAATGTGTTGAGATAAACTGTTTTCTAATAAAACTATGTAATATATGTTTATTATTTAAAAGTAATCTGTATCAAGGAGAAGAAGAAAAAATAAGAGTCTATTTTCTTTGTCTTTGATGGCACATTCTTATGTGTCTTATTAGACTGATATTAGACTCATAAACTGCCTCTCTCCCACTATAACAGAGATAAAACTATAAACTTTCTGGAAATAAATTAAACAAGTAGTTCCTAAATAAAGAAAACCATAGCATTTTATTAAGATTCATAAATTAGGACCTGAATAAATGGAGAGGCAAACTATGTTCCTTGATGAGACGACATAATGTCATAAATATGTCAGAGCTCTTTCTGAACCCACTTGTAAACTTGATGGCGTTCCAGTCAGAATTCTAGTGACTTGCATTTTTATTTGGACCTGGGCAAAATGAGTTTTAACTCCATATAGGAGAAAAAAACAAGTAAAAGGTGACAGAAGAGACCAGCGAGGGGTGCCTGCCTTAGCAGATACTAAACTAACTACGGAGAAGGCAGCTCCCAGAAGATGCAACGCTCACGGGCCACAGACACAGGAAAAGATGCTCTGATTCAGCCGAAGTCAGAGAAGGAAAAACTGAAACAAGACTGCCATTCGATTTTGAAAATTAAAATATAGCATTGAAATCTCCTCTGACATGATTAAAAAAAAAAAGAAAAAAATTAAACTGGTAAAATCTAGCACTAGCAAAAACAAGGAGTACTGGGAAATGTCAGACAGTATTGTTTGGTGTGGAAACTTCCATAATTGTGTGGAAAAGGAATATATCAAGAGGTATTAAAAGTGTGCTAACTCCTTGATCCAGTAATCCCCCCTTCAGAAAACCATCTAAACAAAGTCCCAGTACACAATGACATGCACAAATAGATGTTCGTGAAAGCGCTGTCATGACACACAGCTGATAATAATTCATGTGTCTACCAATATGGGAAAGGTTAAATAACTAGGGTCCATCCAGATGGCGGAAGGTTACCCACCAAACATGAAGTGAAAGTCAATGTACTGAAGTAGAAAGAGGCCCAAGAAACAGGTCGGGTGCGGTGGCTCATGCCTGTAATCCTGGCACTTTGGGAGGCCAAAGGAGGTAGATCACCTGAGGTCAGGAGTTCAAGACTAGCCTGACTCACATGGTGAAACCCCGTCTCTACTAAAAATACAAAAATTATCCAGGCATGGTGGCGCATTCCTGTAATCCCACCTACTTGGGAGGCTAAGGCAGGAGAATTGCTTGAACTGGGAGGCTGAGGTTGTAGTGAGCCAAGATTGCACCATTGCACTCCAGCCTGGGCAACAGAGCGAGACTCTGTCTCAAAAAAAGAAAAAAAAGAAAGAGGCTCAAGAAGCAGTGTTAAGGAGAAGTAAGTTGCAAGTCAAGCAATATAGAATATTCTCACTCTGTTAAAAATATAAAAAAAGACCCTAAAACATGTGTGAATTTATCTGTATGAGCAGAGACAGCTGGAGACTGACACATACCAAGCTGTTGATCCTGGTTATTTTAGGAGAAGTGGGATTAAGAGGGGCAGGAATGGGACAATTATTAACCTGATACACTTCCGTATCATTTTACTTACGATGAAGAGCAGAGCAGATGCTACTTTTATTAATTTAAAATGAAAAAAATAAAAGCACCTTTATCAAGGCAGGCAAAATAAATGAAATGCCTATTAAAAAAATAAAAGCACCTTTATCAAGGCAGGGTGCAAAGTTGAGGAAGCACCTGGCAAAGCAAAGGCTGACAGGTCACTGGCGTGCTTTGTGTAATCGCCTGTGATGGTTTATCTAAGCAGAAGCCTCCCTGTTCATCTCACTTGAAAAACACCGTGAATTCCAACAGTTTGAAACACAGTGCTACACCCTAGGAGTTTCGTGCTAGTCAAAAGACAGCCATGAGGCTCCAAAGCCCACACCTTTGGCCATGAGAAAAGAGGAATCTTCTCCCTGTTTGACTCACTTTCCTGTTGCAGCTGGTTTAAGCCCTTCATGACCTACTTCCCTATTTTGGACTTCAGCACCTAAATCACGGTTGGCTTACAAATAGGTGAAAAAATTCTAACGGTCTGATGAGAGCATGAAGGCATTGTGTCCAGTCTGCTGGGTCCAAGAAGGCTTCTCGGAGCCCTAAAAACTTACCAGGACTATCAGTGCTGCCCTCATTAGAACTCTAAAGTATCAAGCCCAAACTTCGAATTTCCTGGCTGTGCTATGTCTTCACCCTGCTGAAATGCCAGCAGAATGGCTTCCTCTTGTCTTCTGCCCATCCTCTGAGAACAAGGTCAATTAGAAACCTCCTTAACCTGTCTAGGCTACATGATTGCTCCTGTCCCAGGGATTATCACTGCCATCCATGTATTTATTCAAAGAACTACTTCATGTATTCAAATATACTTAATGATTGTGGTGTATCTGCCTGGCATCATTTCTTGGTGGATAAATGTGCATGATGTGGTGGCCAAACAGACTTTTTACTTTTTATGGCTGTCACATCATGTACATTGGCCATTAAGGGCAAATACGCAAAGCACGCTAAGTATACATGAACATTACTGACTAATTGCCATAAGGGTTAGGCACTTTCGTATGACAAGAAGGAGGATGAACTCGGGAGCTGAAGATGGGAAAAGTGGTGGAGAAGGCAGTAGAAAGGCAGAGAGAAATATACAGAGAAGGACTGTCACTGAAACAAAAGCTAAGACAGAAACACAACAGGATAGCTACGCAAATCATACAGGTTAATAATGCTCACTGACCAAAATGAGTAGAAAGGGAACTTCAGAACAAAAGGTATGTGGAATGTTCCCTGAGCAGCTATGCAAAAAGGAAAAAAAATGGTGCTTCGTATGTCTTAGTGTCACTTGGATTCTTTGAACATAACTACATCTAAACTCGTTTGGGTCGGGCACGATGACCCACGCCTGTAATCCCAGCACTTTGGGAGGCTGAGGTGGGCAGATCACCTGAGGTCAGGGGTTTGAGACCAGCCTAGCCAGCATGGTGAAACCCCATCCCTTCTAAGAACACAAAATTAGCTGGGCATGGTGGTGTGCACCGGTAGTCCCAGCTACTCAGGAGGCTGAGGCAGGAGAAGCTCTTGAACCTGGGAGGTAGAGGTTGTAACGAGCCAAGACTGCACCACTGCACTCCAGCCTGGGCAACGGACAACCACCACCACAACTCCTTTAGCATATATACCATAGTGTTTATATAAGAATGCGAGAATGGTTCCAACCTCAGTGTTAGAATTCTCTTACAAAGTCTCACTTTTGAGCTTCCCTATGGCTTAAATGCATTTTAAAAAGCAAATTTAATATTCTTGCATCACATTTAGGTCCCATTCAATTATCCTAAATTCATGTTGTGCTTCTAGAATGGTGGTGATACATTAAAACAAAACAGCAAAAATAGCTAAGCTCCATTTCTAAGCTGTGTCTATCTGGAAAATTTCTAAAGTATTCAGCGTTTGGCTTGGTAACCTCTCTTTAACACTAAGGAATAAACCACAGTAAATATTTCTTTCTGTTTTACTGAGAGTAAAAGGGAATCTCCTAAGGTTCTTTGTTAACTTTCAAGATGGCAAAGTGCAGATTTTTTAAATTGTACTTTAAAACAATGAGAATTTTGGACTTTGAGCAGTACACATTTTATCTCTCTGTCTCTCTCTCCCTCCCTCACTCTTTCTTTTTTGGAGACAGGATCTCACTCTGTTGCCTGGCTGGAGTGCAGTGGTGCGATCTCGGCTCACTGCAACCTCCATTTCCCAGGATCAAGTGATTCTCCAGCTTCAGTCTCCCCAGTAGTTGGGATTATAGTTGTATGTCACCATGCCTTGCTAATTTTTGCATTTTTAGTAGAGATGGGGTTTCACCATGTTGTCCAGACTGGTTTCGAACTCCTGGGCTCAAGCGATCCACTTGCCTCGGCCTCCCAAAGTGCTGGGATTACAGGTGTGAGTCACTTGTGCCCAGCTCATGTTTTCATTTTGCATAAATTAACAGCTCTGACAATACAGTTTAGTCTGCTTAAAAGTAAGCTGTATGATATCTTTCAATTCTCCAACATAGAATATGATTTTTCCTCACAAGTTAAAATGCATTAAGATTCCTGCTCTGCCTCCCTCCCCATATCATTCTAAAAGTACAGAACAAAAATGTTTCTCCATAATTACTTACTTCCACATGAATATAAAAGTATACTAAACAGATAAAATATGACATTAACTACTATATCACCTAATTTTAAACCTCTCAAACACACATGGAACTTAAGACTAGTCCCATATGACTGTGTTCTTGGCTGATGCAGAAAATGAAGAATTCAAAGAGAAAAACACAGATCAGGGAAAAACAGGAAGTCCCAACTTTCAAAAACACTCAATCCACCTTCTATGCAAACCACAAAGAGATTAGACAAACTAAATATTTGTTGACATTGGCTGTAAATTTTGAAAAGGGAGAGAACATTAAAATATATCTGGAGTGAGATTAAAATCACTTATTCACTTGTTTTTTTTCTTTCTTTTTGTAAAATACATTTTAAAGAAACTGCTAAGCAGAAATCTAAAATTATTTTTTTGTTCATCCCTGAGTCTCGCTCTGTCACCCAGGCTGGAGTGTAGTGGCACAATCTCAGCTCACTGCAACCTTCGCTTCTTGAGTTTGAGCAATTCTCCTGTCCCAGCCTCCATGAGTAGGTGGGACTACAGGTGAGCATTATCACCCCCAGTTAGTTTTTTGTATTTTCAGTAGAGATGGGGTTTTGCCATGTTGGCCAGGCTGGTCTTGAAATCCTGACCTCACATTGACCTCCCAAAGTGCTGGGATTAGAGGCATGAGCCACCATGCCCAGCCAAACCAAGATTCAACTCTTTTCATGCACTCTCCTGTGTGTATTAGGGTCTGTGCTGGGCATTTCATTTTCTCATGAGTTATCATACTTCATTAATCCTCCTGAAAAACCTAGCAAAGGTAGGGAGTCTTAGCTCTTGTGAAGGACAAGATGATTGAGGCTCATAGGAAAAAAAAAATTTACCCATGGCCATAAAGCCATTAGTGACAAAATTGGGACTCTGGCCTCTAAATCCAGCCAAGTAAGCTGGAAAGAATGTGGACCATCAGGCTAATATCTGAGTTTCCCCTACTAGCTGTGTTATCTTCAGCCCCTTCGGGTGCCTGGAGAGGGATGTAAAGAACCTTAACTCTGGGGTGGGTGGATGAGCTCAGTCAAGAGGCAGCCATCCTGACCCAGACTGCCTGAGATTTCATGACTCTCCATTCAGCAGGGAGGTGAGGAACAACAAAATGAGGAACTGTGGTAGCTGCTTGGTGAGTTCCAAAAAAAAAAAGCACAAAGATCTAGACTCAGTGAAGTAAGTTTCAAAAGCACCTTCTATACCAAGTCTGTCTGCTGAGTACCCAAGCTCTTATGGCTGTAATAAGCCTTTTCTTAGCTTCATTTTCTTTTCATAAAAAATGGTTCCCTTGCTGTAAAAAAAAAAAAAATGCATAAAAAATTGGTTTTGAATAAATTAGCCACCCCAAAGTCAGCTTTTGACTTTTGCTTAGTCAAAAGCTAAGCAAAATCAAGCCCACTTATTACTCAATATTTAATCTCATTGATTCCTCTTTGGAAGGAAAGCAATCAGTGTGTGCAAAGAATGCCAGTTTTGCATTTTCAAAAGCAGCTTCCAGTGATAGCTCGTGAAGTCGAAAGTCTACCCCAGCCTCTACCTGGGGAGCTGTCCCAACTTTCACCTTATACTCCAGCAAACCTCTGCCAGGCAGGTACTACAGTGGAAGGGGCCCATCCAGCAATTGCTTGGCTAAGAAGTACCTGTTATGTGCCTGGTATTGCACTAGGTAAGAACCATGGACCACAGACAAGAGGCTTAAAAGCTGGTCTCTGCCTTCAAGGAGGTCATGATGAGAATATGGAACAACACAGGACAAAAATGGTGGTGCCAATTTGATCAGCAAGAGCAAGCTGCCTGTGTTGAAGATGGCGAGGATCCTAGATCCCTTGGGAAAAGGGTGGAGGGTTCTGGAAGTGGGTACAGGGAGTGCCTGGGCTCAGCCTGCTCTGGGTTTAGAGAGGAACAGAGGCTGGCTCAAGGAAGGGTGCATGGAGTGGAGAGAAATTAGGTCAGGTGTCTAGAGTCGAGTCCCATTATACTGGGCAGGGGAATTGAGATTGGATCTGATTGTGATAGGAAAGACTGCAAGCTTGTGAGTGGAGGGCTTATGAAGACAGATCTGGGAAGAATGTGTAGAGTGGACTAGAGTGGCAAAAAACAGTCAGGAAACCAACTTTTGACGGACTGCCAGGGAAGAGGTACTTGGTCTGAGACTCAGACTGATGATGGGGACAGGAGGGTGAAAGCCAACATTTATCTGGATGTGAGAACTAAGATCCGTTTCTCGTCTGCCGCCAGTGGCCTTCCTCCCCAGGCGAATTTTCTTCACAGCGGGAAACATGCCTCCTTCACCACTCTATCTAGGCTGTCAATGAGCACTGATGAAAAGAAAGAATGATTTTGGGGTTTCTAGCTGAAGAGGCAGCTGGGTGCTGGTGAACACAAGCTAAAAACACTATCCAGGACTGACTACTCATCCTTGAAGTTACATGTAATAAAAATAAAACAGGGCTGGGCACGGTGGCTCATGCTTTGTAATCCCAGCACTTTTGGGATTACTGAGGCAGGTGGATCAACTGAGGTCAGGAGTTCGAGACCAGCCTGGCCAACATGGTGCAACCCCATCCCTACTGAAAATACAAAAAATTAGCTGGGTGCGGTGGTGGACACCTATAATCCCAGCTACTCAGGAGGCTGAGGCAGGAGAATTGCTTGAACCCAGGAGTTGGAGGTTGTAGTGAGCCAAGATTGTGCCACTATACTCCAGCCTGGGCAACAAGAGAGAAACTCCGTCTTAAAATACATACATACATATGCACATACATATGACAATACTTAGTTACAACAAAGCCTAAAATAAAAGAGAGGTGGACACTCTTATCAAAATTTAAGGAGGAAGGGATGAGTCAGCAGAATCAGGCTGCCTTGGACTTGGTCTGCCTTGACCCTGACATGTAAGGGTTCTGGGGCTAGAAAGAGGCCCACAGGGACACGCTGGGCTGCTGAAGAACCAGCGAGGACTCACTTCTGCCACTCAGTCATGGCCAAAGACCTAACCCCTAAATGTTGCTCACCCATGGTGGCTTTGTCCAGTAGCTCTTGGGTATTTCCCCAATTCCCAAGGGCTGTGCCCATGATAAAGTGGCAGTGTGGTGAGGACTACAGGGGATCAGAGGCAGTGAGACCACCAGACATGCAGTGGCCAGTGTTCTGGTGGAGCAGCAAGGTAAGTGGGAAGAGGCTGAGTAACTGGAGATGCACTAGGGTGAGGAGGCAGAATAAATAGGCAAAGAGCAAGCAGCCAGGCCAGGAGACTCGCAGGAATGGTGGCTGCAAATCTCAATGGTGCTGTTCTCGCCTTCAGTGCTGCAGCTCCTCCTGCCCTGGAGAAACCCAGTCCCAAGTGAGTTTGTCCTGGAAGTTTGCAAGTGACACCTAGTGGCCCAGCCAGTTGTGTGACCTTGAGAGGGCAGCAAGCGAGGACCTGGCAGAAGCATTTCCCTGCCCTGTTTGGTCTCTCGTGGGGCAGTAAATCCTCTCCCTCTTCATTTGCTATCACTGCATTTCTGTGTGGCTGACTGTTGAACAATGAATGAGGCGACCGCCCACTGGGAGAAAAATGTTTTTCCCTAAGTAGAAGAAGTAATGCTATCCACTGATCGTTCTGGCCTGCAAAACAAATGTGTTTGCTAAGCCAACACTTATCTGATGGCGAACTTCTGTTGGGATAAACAGAAATATCACTAAGATCTCTTCATACTGCTGAGAACCAAACCTCTTAGGATGTAGACAGAGTCAATGCAACTAACTGCATGGCTTTATTCTCCAGGAAGTCCTAGCAGCTTTGGGCGGTAAGGCATTGTTGGGAAGTGTCCTGAGAGAGCCAGCCCCTATTCTAGAGCAGCAGAGCCTATTTTCAAAGGACATTTATTTTAGCCACAGAGGAGACCTGGAAAAAGCTGAATTTCTCATGCTGAAACTATACCTTGCAGCTTCCTGTGTGCCCAGCACTGACAGTGAATCCATGAAGTAGCTACAGTGCGGACCACAGAAAGGAGGCAGGTGAAGTGCAGAGAGGGGCCCTGGTCATGAATGTGAATGAAAGACAGCTTGGAAAGTACAGAGAGCCTGTGTAAGAGGCTTTGGGGGATGTTCCATTGAATGCCTCTTCGCTCCCTCTCCTTTCTTCTTTCTCATCCTAATAATTAGTTCTGCCACCACAGAAAGTCCTTTTGCTTACTGTTGGATCACAGTCTTAAGATAAATATCCCCAGATTTACAAACTGCTTTAATTTGGAAATGTGCTGTGGTGAAAAGCTGACTCCCAAAGGCAGATCACTTCTTCCAGTACAGTTCAATTATTTTTCCCACAGAGGTGACAAGTTTCAGAAGCAGATGAGAGAGCTTGCTGCAGGTCATATAAGAAGCTTGCTCCTGAACAGATAGGGCCTTGAGATGGGTAGAGCAATGTGTGGAACTGACTAGTTGCTTTGTTTCCTGGAATGATGTCAGGATTGCACTGAGCGCTGCCCTGCCCTTCAAAGAAATATACATGGCATTTTCCTCCACACAAGGTGAGGCAATGAAAACAGAATTCCGTGTGTGCTTTGGGAGGCATGCTCTTGTGTTTTCCTTTGCTCTACTGTGTATGTTCTGAGGTAATGGAAGTAGGAGGTGGTATACAGAAACAATGTGTGCCTGACACTACTTGTCTGAGTGACAGAAAAATGCCTGCATGCAAGTCTGGTCCAACGTGCATCCGCCCACAGCATCTCACTCACCACACATCACTGCAGGCAGCTGCTCTTTCCGGAAGCTGATCCTTCACGTGTGTGCACAGAAACATTTTCCATTTTCTTGGTGGCATGCTAATGGCAAAGTAAAATGCAGTTGCTGACTTGGAGCCATTACCGCCAGTCATGAAAAGGCAGTCAGCAAAAAGAGGGTGGAAAAAATTTGTCTTCAACAATGGTGGTAAAATCCAGTTGTGACCTACTAAACACTGGTGTTTATTATTTGAACAGTGAACACATTTTCTGCATTTGGAAAAAAATAGATGCAGCTTTTATTCTGAACTAGAGAGATCTCTATAATAATAGGGTGTGGTTCTTAAACTCATCTTAAGTTAAAATAATCCCCAAATCATGTGCAATTGATTGATAGGATGTAAAAAACCAAGAAGAAAAAATTCTGGATTCCTTCAGCAAACCTTCACCCTTTTTCAAATGAGAGCTACATAAAGGATGCTACAAAAGCAGATTAAAAGCTTGGCACAGTGGCTCATGTCTTGTAATCCCAGAACTTTAGGAGGCTAAGCCAGGTGGATCACTTGAGGCCAGGAGTTTGCGACCACCCTGGCCAACATGGTGAAACCCCATTTTTAATCTCTACTAAAAATACAAAATAATTAACCAGCATGGTGGCACATGCCTGTAATCCCAGCTACTTGGGAGGCTGAGGCACAAGGATCAGTTGAACCTGGG
>CAUYLG010053576.1:0-88073 GCA_963573385.1 Cacajao melanocephalus | reverse complement strand
TAATAGAGGTTTTTAATACCCATTTTTAGACTGCATTCTAGCCTGGGCAGTAGAACAAGAATTCTGTTCTCTCTCCCTCTTTTTCTTCCTCTTTCTTTCTCTTGTACATTCTTTTTTTTTCTTTCTTTCACTCTCACTTTCATTCCTCTCTTTTCCTTTCTTAAAAAAAAAAAAAAAAAAAAAGAAAGAAATGGAAGACACAAATAAATGGAATGATATCCCCTGTTAATGGAATGGAAGAATTAATACTGTGAAAATGTCCATACTACCCAAAGTGATTTATAGATTCAGTGCAATCCCGATCAAGATACCAGTGACTTTCATTACAGAAATAGGAAAAAAATGCTAAAATTTGTTTTTAAGATCTGTTTAAGACCCTGAATAGCCAAAGCAATTTTGATTAATAAAAACATAGCTGGAGGCATCACACTATCTGATTTCATAATATTCCTACAAAGCTATAGTAAAAAAAACAGCATGGTGCTGGCATAAAAATGGACATACAGACCAATGGAACAGAATAGAGAGCCCAGAAATTAATCCACAAACTTATGATCAATTGATTTTTTGACAAAGATGCCACAAACACACAATGGAGAAAAGACAGCCTCTTCAATAAATGGTGTTAGGAGAACAGGATAGTCACATCCAAAAGATTGAAATTAGATTCTTACTACATGCAAACATCAACTCTAAATGGATTAAAGCTTAAGTGTAAGACCTGAAAATATGCAACTGCTAAAAGAAAATATAGGGGGAAAACCTCTATGACATTGGTCTAGGCAATAACTTTTTCATTACGATCCCAAAAGCACAGACTACAAAAGCTAAAATAAACAAATGAGATTATATCAAACTACAAATCTGCACAGCAAAACTCAATATCACCAATTATCAGGGAAATGCAAATTAAAGCCACAGTGATATTTCATCTCATACCTATTGGGATAGTCGTAATCCAAAACAACAATAACAAAACAAACAAAAACCTCCAAAAGATAAGTGTTGGTGAGGAAGTAGAGAACAGGAAACCATACACACTTGTGAGAATGTAAATCAGTACAACCATTATGGAAAACAGTACAATGATTCCCTTTAAAACTAAAACTGTCATTTGACACAGCAATCCTAGTGAATATATATTCAAAGGAAACAAAAATTAGTGTTTTAGTTTTTTGAGACAGAATCTCTCTCTGTTGCCGAGGCTGGAGTGCAGTGGCTCACTGCAGCCTCGACTTTCTAGGCTCAAGTGATTCTCCTACCTCAGCCCCCCAAGTAGTTGGGACTACAGGTGTGCACCACCATGCCTGGCTTTTTTTTTTTTTTTAATTTTAGTAGAGGTAGGCTCTATGTTGCCCAAGCTGGTCTTGAGCTTGTGAGCTCAAGCAATCCACCCATCTGAGCTTCTCAAAGTGCTGGGATCACAGGCATGAGCCACTATGCATGACTGAAATCAAGATTTTGTAGAGATAACTGTACTTCCTGGGTTTACTGCAGAATTATTCACAATAGCCAAGATAAGTCCATCATGGATGAATGGATAAAGATGTTGTATATATACACAATGGAATATTACTCAGCCATCAAAAGATCCTATCCATGACAACATTGATGAACCTAGAGAACATTTTGTTAAAGTGACATAAGCCAGGCACAGAAAGGCAAATACTGCATGTTATCATTCGTACGTGGAAGCTGAAATAGTTGATCTCATAGAGGTAGACGGTAGTTTCATGTTTACCAGAGGCTAGGAGGTGATTGGAGAGGGGTAGGGTAGGAGATGAACTTGGGGAGATACTGGTTGAGGGTTGCAAAACTTCAGTTAAGAATAAGTTCAAAGGATCTACTGATGATATAACAATATATTCTTGAAAATGCTAAGAGGGTGAATATACATTGTTCTTACTATGAAAATAGTAACTATGTGAGGTCATGCACATGTTAGCTAGGTGTACTCATTCCACAATGTATATATGCTTCAAAACATGTACATGAGAAATACATACAATTTGATCTTTCAATTAAAAAAAATAAACTGAAGAGGATTGAGAATAAATGAAAGCAAAATAAAAACCTTAACAGATAAGCATCCAAAATAATAGCAACAATGTACTTGATTATGAATGCTTATGTACACATATGCTTATGTATAAATGAAGCAAATGACCATGGCATGGGGGACGGGGGAGAAATTAGAAATATTTTGTTATTATAAGGTATTTGAAGTATCTGTGAAGCAGCATAGTGTTACAGAAAGCATACTTAGATTAGTTGTAAATGTAAGGATGCTCCTTGACTTATGATGGTGTCATGTCCCAGTAAACCCATCATGAATGGAAAATTTCATAAGTCAAAAATCCACTTAATACACCTAACCTACTGAACATCATAGCTAAGCCTAGGATACCTTAAATGTGCTCAGAACACTTACATTAGCCTATTGTTGGGCTAAATTATCTAACACAAAGCCTAATTTATAATAAAATGCTGAATAGCTTATATAATTTATGAAGTTACATAAATTCAATACATGCTAAATACATATAATTTCTCTACTATTGTAAAATTGAAAAACTGTAAGTCAAATGCAGATCATCTATGTATTGTAAACTTTAGGGCAACCACTAGAAAAGTAAAAAGTATTGATATGCCAAGAAAGGACAGAAAATTAAAACATAAAATACTCAAAACCATGGAAGAAAGAAAAAGTATAGAAGACAAAAGTAGGAATAAAGAACAAAGAATACTGTAACAAATATCGTAGATCTTATTGCAAGTGCATCAGTCCCTTTCAGTGTCAATGATCTAAATACACAAAAGACAGAGGTTGTCAGAGAGGATCAAAAATAAGACCCAACCATATATTCTGTGCAAGAAATCCACTTTATATTTTTAAAACACATATAGATTAAAAGTAAAGGGATAAAGATATACCATGCTAATACTAACCAGAGAAAGAAGGAGAGTGCTATGTTAATTTCACATAGAGCAGATTTCGGAGCAAAATATTTTATCAGAAAGAAAAGGGCATTACATAATGATAAAAGGGTCAATACTTCAAGAAAGACACGACAAGCCTTGTGTATTTACCTGACAACAGAGTATCTAAATGTATTGGGCAAAAACTGATAGAATTGTAAGAAGAAAGAAAATGAATCTGCTATTATGCTTGGATACTTTAACACCCTTCTATCAGAAATAGATTGAGGCACTATTCATAGCCACTCTTGGGTCTTTGTGCTGTGCCGACAGCGCTAGAATTTAGGGTAACAAGTAAAATATTTCTTTCTTCTATTTGCCATATTAGAAAAAATGTATCTATAGTCACTGTTTCAATTATGTTTCCAAAAATCTCAAATTTCCACCCTGATTTCTAAATAGCTCCTTTTATTTTAGCCTTATCCTTTTATTTAAGTCAGAATACAGGTTATGGGAAAATTCTTCCAGACTTCCTTCTGGTATCAAGCCCCTTGATTGTGTTTTCCAATCAGTTTCATCAGCCAGCTTTCTCTTGACTCTACTGCAGTAGCAAACTATCCTTAAATCTCTGTGGCTTGCAAAAGTTTATTTCCGGCTTGCCTCCTTGGGTATGGGTGAGCTGTGGCCCTACTATGCAGGCCTGCTCACTCTGGCACTCATGCTGAAGGAGCCATTCTGCCTGCTACAGAGAGCAACGGAAAAATGATAGAACAAAACCTCCCTCCCTCATTGACTGTATTTTTAGTCCTTAGCTCTGCTGTCTCCTTTGTGCTCATTTCCATGAAAAATATTTAGACCCTAAAACAATTTAACTGATTTATCTTCGAACTTTAGTAGCTTTTCTCACACCTAGATTTCTAAATGCCTTTGTCCTTTCCTTTGTCTAAACTATATATGTGTATATATAATTTTGTTGTTACCCTGATTTTATCACCAGATTTTTTCTTGACAACAGCCAAAAGGGGGAAGAAACAAGAAATGCTGCTGTGCCTTTGATGCAGTAAAGAGTAAAAGTATTGAACAGCCCTCTTACAGATAGTGCAGAGCATTTTATCTTTTTTCTAAGTGCTTAATTTTTGTTTCATACGTTCCTTTTTTTTTTTATCTGTACCATCTTTAGTAATTCAGAAATGCTTTACAGAAATGCTGTATAGAAATAATACGCACCAGGCGTGGCGGCTCACACCTGTAATCCCAGCACTTTGGGAGGCTGAGGCAGGCAGATCACAAGGTCAGGAGATGAAGGTGAAAAGCTGTCTCTACTAAAAATACAAAAATTAGCTGGGTGTGGTGTGCATGCCTGTAATACCAGCCTCTGGAGGCTGAGGCAGGAGAATCGCTTACACCTGGGAGGTAGAGGTTGCCCTGAGCTGAGATCGTGTCATTGTACTCCAGCCTGGTGGCAGAGCAAGACTCCATTTAAAAAAAAAAAAAAAAAGAAAAGAAATTAATATAATTTGAGGATCTTATATCTCTGATTTGAAGAGAGGCAAGACACTAATTGGGAACACTACTAAGATTTGGTTCTAAGATACTACTAACACTACTAAGATTGATTCTTATCTACTAAGATAAGGTTCAAGATTTGGAACCTCCAAATCTTGATTTCTTATCCTCTGACTGTTTTTACCTGGTGCATTGTCCTTAACTGTTCAAAATGAAGAGCAGAAGCACCACAGGGTATTGATAGATTTTAAATGCTGACAAATAACACAGCCGTGATTCCGTAACAATTGGAAGCCCATATTCAGAATTATAAACAAACTAGGACATTTCATAACTTAAAAATCATTTTTCCCTCTTTCCAGATAATGGATGGAGAAAAAATAGTTGCATCAACATATATCAAAATCATAACTGTAACATTTCTGATGGTTGTGACAAATTACAGAATAAGAATGCAAATAATTTATATGCAGTGGTAAATTTAATGTGTCAACTTGACTGGGTCACAGGGTGCCCAGACATTTGGTCAAACATTCTAGGTATGTCTTTGGGGGTGTTTCTGGATGAGATTAACATGTGAATCAGTAGACTGGGAAAATCAGATTGCCCTCCCTCATGTGGGTGGGCCTTATCCAATCAATTGAATACCTCAATAAGGCTAAGCGGGAACTCTGCCTGCCTGACTACCTTAAGCTGGGACACTGGTGATTTCCTTTCTTTGGACTCAGACTGAAAAATTGGCTCTTCCTGTGTCTTAAGCCTGTCAGCTTTCAGACTGGAACTTACACTATCAGCTCTTCTGGTTCTCAGGCTTTCATACTCAGACTGGAACTGTTCCATTGGCTGCTCTTGGTCTCCAGCTTGCCAACTGCTGATCTTGGATTATTTCAGCCTCCATAATTATATGAGCCAATTCCTTACAATAAATCTCTATCCATATTTATACATTCTGTTTGTTCTGTTTCTCTGGGAGACCCTTGCTAATACACTACTCACAATCTCTTTTCTCTAGTTATCTGTGTCTATGTCTCTTTATCTCTTCTATGTCTTTGACATATATAAACTGTTCTCTTTTATACTTCCTCTCAGCTGCTTGCTCTTTGTATGGCTAATACTATGCATTAATTCAGATTTCAGCTTTGATATCACTTCTTGATAACCATCTCAGGCAACTCACCTTGGATAGGGATGGGTGCCTCTTCTAGTGATTCCCATGGCATCTCTTGCTGTCCTCTGTCTGGTGCTTATCTCACTTCTTTGTAATTCCCAGTTTATTTATATGCATTCTTTAATTAGACTGTTAGCTCCTTCAGACAAGACAACAACTTGCTTACTGTTTTATCTCACAAATCCAGCATAATGCTTGACATATATTCAGTGCTTAACATACATTTGTTCAATGAATGAATGAACAAATGAAAGAAGAATCTGGTTTCTATGTGGACCAACCTGATTTCTTTTATCCTATTATCAAATTAGTGATGCAGATGGCATAGTTTAGGAATGCAAGCCAACCAATTTATAATCAGTTGATTTTAGCCAAGTAGGTTTTGAGATGATTGAAAATGTTATCTGTTATTTTTGCCTATTAATATTCATGTGTGTCACTTTCGTGAAAACTTGAAAGAAAATGTACTAATATTTGGAATTACTACTCCTATCTGTTCTGAAAACCATATGCCTTGATATCACAGTTACGGTCCCACCCATCTGTTCAGCAGTCAAGGCTGTTTCTGATGAAGGGAGAACAAAATCATTTCTGAGGGCTGAGCCGGCACTGAACCTAAATCAGATGGACTAGAATGTCCTGTTTGGGGACAAGCACCTGACATTGTTGATGATGGAATTGTGGCAGCTGTGAGTCACCTCCCACTTCTCATACTGTGTTGTATTTACTCCTATAATCCAGCTTGTTTCTCAAAGACCAGGTTCATGTTTACTTTGAAAATGTTTCATTCATTTAACTACAACTACTTTCTTGACAGAAAAAAAAGGTTTGATGAAATTACACTTTGTTTTTTGTTTTTTTAATTAGCAGATGGGTAAATGGGAAAATATTGTTCCATGAATGCGATTCTGCAAGATGTGACCCAAAACATTTGGACACGAGTTTGGACAGAGTTGAATGTTGAATCACTTAAGCAAAAATAGTAAATCCCTTTGCCCCAACAATTCAAACATATTGAAGCTCAAAGGAGTTAGAAGAATAAAAATGCTACCTGGGACAAGAAGTGTTGAATAAAATAAGTAGATGTGGTTGGTCATACACCTTGGCTGAGTGTAGCTTATTAACAGTGAGGCTTTCTTGTCACATATAGTGCCTTCCTGCAATGGAACACTGAATGTATAGGTTTGGATTGAGTTGAGAAGGTGCAGTAGGAAAGCTAATAGTTCCTGGGTTTCAGAGACCTGGGTGCTTAGAAGACCTAGAAGGTTACAGACTGTCATTAATATGGCAACCACGGTGTTAAATAGAGAATGAATGAGGGGCTCCTGTTCATGCCACTATGCCTTGGGATTGGATAGGTCAACTCGTGTGCTTAAAATGATATCCTACAGCCCAATATGATGACGCTCTAGTCTCTTGGCAACAAGCACAAAGATTCCTGTAAGCATTCCTATTATTTTAAAGCATTTCTGGACATCATTATTAAAATGTAAAAAAGCAAAACCTGACCTTTTGCATTCTATTCTATATAAGTTTGAAGCAAAAATGGTGTTTTGAATTTTCTTTTTCTGATTAGATTTCAGTTTTGTGAAAATGCTTTCCAGTTCCTTGTATAGAGTTGCCTTTTCTGAAGCATGTAGGCTAGAATTAAAGATAGTGATATCTTACAGCCTGCTTCTCCATAGTTACAAAAGTGTGACTGCACAGAAAAGATGTGGAGACATTCTGAAGTGTACAAATTCTATCCTGTCAATGTTCCAACCTCTCCTAAGGCTCCTGCCAAGAAAATGCATCTAAGCAGGCAGAGTGGACCCACATGCCAGCTATGTGCTGTCACTATTCCAGTTTAATCAGACATCTCCCTATTAATTTACATTTGGAATTTTTTTTAACTCATTAAATAAATTTGAATAAAAGCCTAGCTTGTCAATTCATCCATTCTGTGTTTCTGCATAACCCCTTGAAGTAAAATGTAACTTTGGAAACCGAGTATTTAAATTTGATGATTTACAAGCGTGCATGTATGTGATTTTAATGGATTATTTTTGTTAACCTGGTTTCTTGTCATTTCTATTCTCCTAAGCCAGGGTTTTGGGTATGTTTGGGGTGTGTGTGTGGTAGGTGCTAGTTGTGTGTGTTCAAGTGATGATATCAGGATATGAAATGGGCCAGGAAAATGGGCTTTCTAAAAGACTGCTTGGAGAAATTTGTGTCCATTGGCTCTGGGTGAAGCAGTGGACTCATGTCTGATCTACACTTGAGCTTCTAAAAGGGTTGACAGCCATGGCAGGCGCACAAGGAGAGCTCACTGCCTTGGGAGTGGACCCTCCTGCCCATGGGCTTTGCTGGGCTAGATGTGGTCTCTGGTGTACAGAGCCTCCTGTTGGAGTGAGCAGACTGCAGCAGAACAGACTTAGATAGAGTAAGGAATGAGCTGGAATACAGATGCAACCCCTGTCCCCGAGGGAACATTGGGTATTAGAACCCCAGTAGGTGGGATGTAAGAAGCACCTCTGAGGACTCTCCATGAGGGCTCTACCACTGTAGGGTCAACAGGTTTAGCAAACAAAAGTCAAGGATACCCAGTTAAATTTGAGTTTCAGATTAATAACACATAATTTTAGTTATATGAAAATGTTCCCAATCCCCTCCCCACCCCCACCACTTCTAAAGCAGTACATTGGAGCTGTGAGAGGGGGGCAACTGTGAGTAGTTGTGACTACTTCCCTCTGATAGTTCGATTAATTACTGACTTGAGGATCTTTTATTTCTGAAGAAAAACAGAAATGTCATGAGACATTTTGTTGTTCTTCTGAAGTTAAAATTTACCTGGTTATTTAGAATTTTATCTGGCAACTCTACTAGTCAGAGAAAGTCGGATTTCAACAGTGGCCAGACTGAAAAAACACAATGCTAGCTCCAGATGGTATGGTATTTTTTTTTTTTGTGGGGTGAAGAAATTTACTGCTATGTTCCTGCCCATTTTGATCTGGAGGGATCAGAAACTGAATTAGAAAGAAAAATGAGGCAGAAGTACAAAGAAAAACAGAAGCAGATAATCCCCAATCCCCTTCCCACCCCCACCACTTCTAAAGCAGTACATTGGAGCTGGGAGAAGGGGGCAACTGTGAGTAGTTGTGACTGCTTCCCTGTGATAGTTCGATTAATTACAGACTTGAGGATCTTTTATTTCTGAAGAAAAACAGAAATGTCATGAGACTGCTTGAATTTTTACCACAGGGCTAGGGACCCTGCAGAACATTTTCAAAGGGATCATAAGAGAAAAAAATATTTCATGATTATCTCATGAGTCCTTCATGCTTATGGTCGTTACATCATCATTATAATTTTTGATGCCTATGGAACAGGTTGTTAAATGCATCATTTCTATAGTTTTAGGGCTTCTGAGCACTAGAGTCCCAAAAAGAATGATGATGACAAGTTTCACCACATTCTGAAAAGAGGGGCAGCGTATGGGAGGTGGCCACAAACAATCACCAACCTCCAGGACATATCGAATGCTAAGGGGCAGTTGAGAGGCAGAGTGAATATTTCTCTGAAAAACATTGTGATAGTGCTGTTTCTGCTTACCCTGCCTGAGAGGGAGAGAGAGATCGTCAAGAGAACCACCCACAGGGTGTTTCTGTGGGGGAAAGGGGAGACTAACATCTCCCTGACTAGCTTCTTTTTGGACTGGATGTTGCTGAGCTGCAGAAGCACAGGGGTCTAGTGCCAGCATGGGTCCAGAGCAAGGTGTGCTGAGTCCTTCAGGAAAATGTCAGAGGCATCTTCTGGAGTTTTGGGGATAAGGTTAGGGAGGATCAGTGTCTGATCCTCACATTTAAAAGATGTCATGATGAAGGACTGGCCAGATCTCCTCCTGCTGACAGTATAAGAAGGTACTCTGAGAGAGTAGTCTGTTGCCACAATTTGGCAGAAAATGAGTATTGAGCTCGCCTCTGGGCCAGAGTAGACTAGATTTGGAAGGACATTCACAAGTAACCTGCCCAAGAGGTGTGCTGGCCCAGGGAGACCTGGTAATCTCAGCGGAAAAAGGCTGATAGTGCTGTACCATTGGATACAGGGCTGAGGTGATGCCACAGGGAAGCAGCCGAAGAGGACATCATTTGGCTCAGAGTCCCTCTCCATTAGGGAGCCCATAAGCCAAGGAATTAACATCTGGGCACCAGTCACAGTGAGGTCATCAAGACACAGTTATAGTCAAAATAGTTCTGGCTGCTGCCTTTCCCAACTCTGGAGGAATGTGGCAGCATGTGCCAGACATCTGAGATACCAGATCCCAACCTTTAGAATCATCCCATTTGGGGTTGCCCTGGATGGTTCCACGTAGAGCAAATTCATAAGCAAAATAATTGACTATTGTTATGATAAACATGTAAATTTGGAGTGATTTGTTATGTAGCAATCCCCAGAGTAGGAAGCCAGAAGCAGCAGACAGTGAGGCTGAACAGGGAGAGAAAGGAATCACTTGGGCTGCCGCAGGTTTCCCAGCTCTGAGCTGTGTAAGGGGAGGCCATTAAGATGTGAGGTGAGAAAGGCCAGATATAGGTGATGGGGAGGAAGGCAGCAAATCACACTGCCATGTGTGTACCTATGCATGTGTGTACAATGTGTGTACAATCTTGCATGTTCTTCACATGTACCCCAAAACCTAAAATGCAATAAAAAAAAAAAGAAATATGTGAGGTGAGTGTGTTGATTGAAATCCCACTGTTTTTTTTAAAACCTGAGAAGGATACTGCTCCAAATCCCAAAAGTGACAGGAGAAGCCACTACATTGACTTGATAGAACTTCAGTGGTTAAGAAAGATCTGGTGTACTTATTTGAAAAGCAGTAGTCAAAAAGAATGAGCTTTTTGTGTCCTACTAAAACCATCCTGCTCAATAAACTGGACACATGAGGCTGGGTGCAGTGGCTCACATCTATAATCCCAGCACTTGGGAAGGCTGAGATAGGAGGATCAGTTGAGCCCAGGAGTTTGGGACCTGCCTGGGCAATATAGTGAGACCCCATCTCTACCATCTCTACAGAAGGTAAAAAGATTACCCAGGACTGGTGGCTATGCACTGTTAGTGCCAGCTACCCAGGAGGCTGAGGCAGGAGGGTAATTTGTGCCCAGGAGTTCAAGGCTGTAGTGAGCTATGATCACTCCACTGCACTCCGGGTTTAGCAACAGAGGAAGAATTTGTCTCAACAAACAAACGGCACATGTTTATCTTACACAATCAAGCTGACTGTCCTAAGCAAGGCAAAAAAAAAAAAAAAAAAAGATGAGGGAATTTGTTTTTTGGGACTTTCTATTCAAATGTATAACTAAGAACTAAACAATCATGTTTTCTAGGTTTTAAAAAAGTGATTCATCAAATAAAGATCAATACCATGTGTTCTGGGGGCAAAATGTCACTGTGGGATAAATAGGAGAAATGACATTCTGAGCACTTTCTCTTTCAAAGTAATTAAAAAGGTGGCTCCTTGGCTAAGGTCATGTTAGAAGCGACTGACAAAACTCTGTTGGGGTTGAGATTATTGAGCATGAGCAGGGTGACTTTCTGCTTTCTACTAAATATTTATAGTAAGTAGCTGTAATGAGAATAAATGATGTTATTTTTCTCAATGCAGTAGCCTATTTCTGAGAATCAGACATAATAATTAATGTTACATTTTAATTGTGTCTGAATCTGCATTATATTTGAAGAGCACAGTGTGAAATTTCTTTCACTATATTTTCTTAATTCTTCACAGCAAGCTCACAAGACAGGCAGAGCAGAAATCATCATACTTATTTGAAAGATGCAGAAATTGAGGATCAGGGTGAGTTAAGTGATTTGTGCAATTTCATATGGCTGAGAAATAGTGGGATTTGGACAAGATCATTTGCCTTTTGATCAGGTTAATGTTCTTTCTCTTTCTCATGTCATATGGTTACAGAATATCTCTAATAGAAGATTATGTGATAAACTGGGGAAGTTATCTGAATATTTAAGGAAGAATAAACCATGAAGTTCTTTACTACCTATTTCTAAAACCTAAATTATCTCTATGATATAATTTGGGCTTTGAGAACAATAAGGGACTTTAAAGGTTATACAAGACCATTCCCTTATTTAATGAATGAATTAGTAAATGACATTTAAAGAGCACTGTTATATGACAGGTTGTGGGAACAAAGAATAACAAGCCAAGGTCACTGCCCTTTGAAAGCTAGCAGAGCACAGAAGAAGAGCTCTTAATATGGCTGGGACCAAGGTGACTTCTTGGCAGAGAGGACTCTTGAATTGAGTCTTCAGTGATGACTCTTAGTTAGGAGAGGGCAGGTGGGAAAGGCATCCCAGGTGAAGAGAACTGTGAAGGCTATCTAGAGCCCAGAGCAATTAAATAACTTTCCAAAGATCATACAGTTATGCTGTATCAAGATCTGAATTTAACCTGGCTTTCCAGGTTAAATAAGATACTACTTACCTTTCTCTAATTCACTTTGAAAAAATGTACAAATAATTACATTTCTATCAAAACTGCAGATATTATAAGGATGTCCATTAGAGGCCCTGTTCTTTAATATTATGCTGAAAGTTGTAGCAAGTACAGTAAGACTAGAAAGATAAATAACCAGTACAGGGGAATCCTATCAAACAAGTATTTAAATTATATGAATTTGGTTGGGCACGGTGGCTCACATCTGTAATCCCAGTGCTTTGGATGCCTGAGATGGGTGGATCGCGAGGTCAGGAGTTTAAAACTGGCCTGGCCAAGATGGTGAAACCCCATCTCTACTAAAAACCACAAAAAAATTAGCTGGACACATTAGTAGGTGCCTGTAATCCCAGCTACTTGGGAGGCTGAGGCAGGAGAATCACTTGAACCTGGGTGGCAGAGGTTGCAGTGAGCTGAGATTGTACCACTGCACTCTAGCCTGGGTGACAAGAGTAAAACTCCATCTCAAAAAAACTAAAACAAAACAAAACAACCCATGAATTCAGTTGCATGTGCTCAGCAAAAAGAGAGAGAAAATAGCAATTGAAATACTTGCTATGTATTTCATCCAGTGCCAACTGTATGGATTGAGAAACAGACGCCACTGATTTTTCAGTTTCATTTACTGCATTCTTATTAAAGCAAGTACATCTTCCCTACTCACTGTGATTTTAGAGTTTAAAGATATATACTGTCTCAATAGTGGAACCACACAGCTTACATGGGCTTTGATGCATAGGAAGAAAATTACGTATTTTCAGAATTACTTTTGAATATGTAATTAAATGTTACTCTTTTGAATATATTTAACATATATAAGATACTCATACAATATCTTAGGAAGAAAGAAAGTTTGAGATGAATATATAGGGTGACTTTCAGTATGTTCAACATGGTCAGACCTTTCTTCAGTGTTGGAACTATTATCACTTCCAAATGAAACAATTATCTTGCTATAGTGGCCAGTTGTGAAATTCATCTGGACAAAGATGGTTTAGAATGGTTAAGAAAATATTTACAAAGAATGATAAAAGGAATATTTGCATGGCTTGATATAGAAGAGTCATGCCAATATATGGAATAAAGATACAAATAAGTACAAATATTTACATATAAAAATTGTCATCCTAAGTGGGAAAGGATAGATTTTTCAAAAAGTAATGATATAACTAAATGTGAAAATACTCAATTTTGATCAACTAAAAAAACTGATAGGCATGACCACATTAAAATTTAAAACTTCCTATTGAAATGAACTAAGAAAAATAATTGCAGCATACATGAGAACCATAGGGGTGTGTACAATATTTTTCAGTTGATTTGTGTGGCTCTTCACCTTTCCTTCTTTGAAAATGAATGTTTCAAAGAACCCCCTCCAGAACTATACAGTCATGACTGATTGGACAAGGGATGTGAACGTAGTTCCAAGCAGGACAGTCCAGGAGTCAGGCTTTCGTCCTCACACATCTGAACGTGGAAACACAGATATGTAGTTGACTATAGCACATCCAAGAACATTCACACTTCAATACTTTGTAGACTGAGGCTCAGAGTTGGCTCCATGGCAACCCCAAGCCTTCTGGACGTAAAACCTCATGAATATATAAACAAAGTCTTATCAGGCAAAGTAGGCTATGGAAAGAAGAAAAGAACAGATATGAAAGGAGAAACAGAAGAGGCAAGTGGCCCCAGAGAGCAGAAACACCTGCTTGCCAACTTTCCAGGTCTTGGGAGGCCTTGTTCCACTTTCTAGTTTTGTGTTCTGTTAGGTTCCCCCTTTTCCAAGCTATAGATTCCCTGATTCCTAAAGTAGATTAAAGAGGTTTCTGTTCTCAACAACTACATGATCTCTGTGACATAGAGCTAACAAAATGTTTCTTCATGTTAAAAGTATTTTAACTGTAAAATGGGCAAAAGGCATGAACAGAGATTTTTTTTCCAAGAAAAGCAAATGGCTGATAAACATTGAAAAAATTTAACTTCACTAGGATGAAAATGCAGTTATTAAAACAATGCGATACTAGGGTTTTGGCCTGTAAAGTTAACCAAGACTTATTTTTAAGGCTTAATGTTGAGGAAGAGTGGGAAAAATTAGGTATTCATGTACTGCTTGGGAGAGTATACGTTGGCCACACTTTTCTAGAAATAAGTCTTACCTACTATCTGATAGAGCTAGTCTACTTCTAGACACTAAGACTAAGCACGGATTAAGTTACATGGATATAGGTATAACAATATAGAACTTTTGCAGAATTTTTATGATTAAAAAATGTATATACACATATCTGAACTTTCTTTTAAAATCGTAATTAGTGATATCATGGGTGTATTAGTTTGTTTTCACACTGCTTATAAAAAACTACCTGAGACTGGGTAATTTATGAAGGAAAAAGGTTTAATTGATTCACAGTTCCCCGTGGCTGAGGAGGCCTCAGGAAACTTACAATCATGACGGAAGGCAAAAAGGAAGCAGGCATCTTCTTCACAAGGTGGCAGGAAAGAGTGACGGGGGAAGTGCCACACTTGGAAACCATCAGCTCTCATGGCACTCACTCACAATCACAAGAACAGCAAGGGGGGAGTCCACCCCCAAGATCAAATCATCACCCACCAGGCCCCTCCTCCAACACCTGGGGATTATTACAATTTGAGATGAGATTTGGGTGGAGACACAGAGCCAAACCATATCAATGGGCGATTGTACAGAAATAGGAAAAGTTCAAAATATAAGAAAGCAAAAATAGAAAAATAATTGTACCATATGTGTTTCCTCTCCTGATACGTAATCCTGGAAATCGGTCAGGTTATTGAAGTGACCATCTAGCAGCTAAGTCTTAGGACCCCCACCTTTTTTTTTTTTTTTGGCAATGTTTTCCTGATCTTGATCCCTCAGCTCTGTGTGGCACAATGACTAAATTCTTGGCTGCTATGCCCCACCCCTTTTCTGGATTTTTTCTAAATTTCAAATTTTTTCTTTTCTCACTGAAAGCCAGCTCTTCCTCTGCCATTAAATATATGATTGTTTTGCACAAGCTAACATCTATCCTGTTTGTCTGTTTTGTTAAATAGCTTCCTTTACACATATATATGTACATATACACACATATGCACATATATACATATATATATATATATATATATATATAGAGGTAGATTCTCTTCTCTCTCATCAGTTCTAGGCTCAATTCCTATTGAACTTTATCCTCTTCATTGGACATGTTGTGATTTCAGTTTCCTTGGGAAATTTCATGTCTGGTTTCTCTTCCTGGACCTCTTCCCTTATCTTCTTCCTTTCTTATCTTTGGTGTGACTATGGAAGATTATTGCAATAATGATAAGTCAAGCCTGTGTTTATCCTCTTTTGCAATATAGCACTGCTGCCTCTTCCTCCCATTAAGAAGTGCCATCCTTGTCTTCAGCCCCTTGAATCTTGGCTGGTCTTGTGGTTTGCCTTGATGAATAGTGTATGGGGGAAATGAAATTGTTTGAGCTTTAAAGCCTTGGACTTAGAGGATTGCAAACTCTGTTCTTAGTTTCTTGAAACATTGAGACTACCATGCTGTGAAGACGCCCCATCTGACCTTCTGGAGACTGTGAGGCCATGGGGAGAACTGAAGCCAAGCCAGTAGCCAGTATCAATTGCTAGACACATCAGTGATGCCACCTGCTTTTTTTTTTTTTTTTTTTTGAGGTGGGGGGTCTCACTCTGTCACCCAGGCTGGAGTGTAATGGCATGATCGTGGCTCAATGTAACCTTCACCTTCCAGGCTTGAGCAATCCTCCCACTGCAGACTCCCTAGTACCTGGGACCACAGGTGTGTGCCACTATGCCTGGTTTATTTTTTGTAGAGACAGGGTTTTGCCGTATGGTCTCAAACTCTTGGGCTCAAGTAATTTGCCCACTCCCAAAGTGCTGGGATTACAGGTATGAGCCACCAAACCTGGATGGCCATCTGCTTTTATATTCACTGAAGAGACTGGATTTCCACAGTTACATGTATGATCCCAGGATAGACCAGCAGAAGGACTTCAGAGATTGCCAACCCACTAAATAGTAAATTACAGTTGTTTTAAGCCACAAAATTTTGGAATGGCTCCTTAGGCAGCAATAGGTAATAGATACAATCACTCTATTCAAGGCAAGCATCCTAGAGTATTATTCCCCATTCCCCAACTTCTGACTCCCTGTCCCCTCCATCCCCTATAATCTGTGTTGTTAGTTCGTTTTGCTTCTTGACATTTCAACAAGTCTTACACTATATAGTTATTGCATGTTTACTGGTCTGTGTCCCTGACTAAAAGAAGTTACAAGACGGATAAAAATTTCTATCTTATTCACTGTTGTGTCGTTAACACCTAGTAGGATAAGTATCAGACACTCAAATAGGGTTTCTTTTTTTTTGAAATTTATAAGCATATACACTTGAATCATACTGTATTTTGTAACCTGTTTTTATATTACACATTGGAGCATGAATGTATTTCTGGGGCAATCAGTAGTCTTCTGCAACATTATTTTTAAAAGGCTATGCCTTTGTTGGGATGTATCATAACTCATTAAAACTTACACCCTATTTTTGACACATAGGTTGTTACCAATTCTTCACTGTTATAAAAAAATACTGCCATGAACATCTTGTAAACAAATCTTTGTACATGACCTTAATTATTTTCTTACAATAAATTACTAAAAGTGAAATTGCCTTGTCAAAGGTTTTATGAAATATTTCTAGCCTGTTTATGATTATTACAAAAGAAGGAAAAAAAATTAGATGAGCCAAAAGAAAATACAAATTGCCAGAATTACTGGTAATGTTATTGATTTATTCATATATTCTTTTTCTAAAATAAACATATGGAACTTAGGATTTTTTTTTAATGTTGAAAACAAAACCCTTTTCTTGTCACCTGCGTTTTCTTTTCTGGCAAAGAAGCAGAAGTATATGAGAGTGAGCTTTGGTTTAAAGCCGATAAAGGGCACACAAAAAGCTTTTAATGAACTGCTCAGTCAAATATCAAGCTGATGTTAGAGAAATTTATACTGTTTTTCTTAGTACAAAAGGATCTTAAATTTACTTTCAGATGGAATTCTATATTCTAGCATTAATTAAAATTTTCTGAGAAGTATGCTATAAACTGGAGTAGGTCTTACCCTGTTGGAATATGCAGCTAGAATTTGTGTATTGTAGATCACAATGTAATATGCTTGGCCCTATCACCATTCATTTATTTCAACAATAGCTCTTTTATACATATTATTAGATAATAAACCTTCATATTTAAATAATACAACAAATAGAGATTTAATATTTCATTTATAAGGTAGATTTTGGGGCAGAAAGTACACAAGGGGATTTTTTATCAGAATAGACTTGAATTTAAAATAATCAGACTGATTTAGTCCCGTTAAGCTATTTTGTTTCTAGGATAAAGAAACTACTGAGGCAGTCCCAAACCAGCTTTGAGAGTTTACTGGCAAACTAGTTAGGTTGAGTTGAGTAAAAGAAGACATTCTGTCAAAAGTAAAAGCCACCTTTCAATTTATATGATACAATCTTATAGCTTTACTGTTTCCCCACACTTTTTTTTACTTTTTAAGTCAGCTGACCTGGTAATGAGAATAAACCCATTTGGGGAATGTTGCCACAGACCAGTTGTGTTACAACCTAGCCCATTCAGTTCTACCCTTCGCTAAATTTTGTTTTTGGTGAAATTTTCAATGATGCAATCTCAGTCATTTCATAATTGCCTAATGCCTCGAAATTGACTGTGGAGGATACTCAGAAATTGCATTTGAAGTTTCCTCTAAAAATTGAGGTAAAAAGGAATGTAACACATGAAAATTACAAAAAACAACTTTACTTTCCTCAGAAAATATCCCAATTGGGTGATGATTTTGAGTCATTTTGGAAGAACAATGGTGTTCTGGTTTCATAGTTTCTGACTGGGAATGAGTTTTCCACAAAAATATAAAACGTCCAAAAGGACTTTATGTCAAATTTCAAGATAATGCTATTTGTTGCATGTATTTTTGTTCTTTTAATTATTTGGCTTAATTTTTATTAATTGAAAACATAATGAGCACAGTAAACTTCTTTTTAAACACAAAAGGAAAGAAGGTTAAAAAAAATACAATTCTTTCTATGCCTTCTAAGTCTTCCTCCTCCTGGCATTCAGTGTTAGATATTTCTTGTGTACTGAGATATTCTATTGACATATAAGGTTATATGCATATTCATTCTTCCTTTCTTTCCCCTCTCTCTCTTCCTCTTTCTCTTACCCTCTTTCTTTTGTTCTTCACAAATAGAAACATTTTATACACATTTTTCTACATACTCTTTCCACTTATATCTTGGGAGATTTTTTTTTACCAATAATGGAGAACAGATTTATTCTTTTCCTTTAATCAACCAAGCTTGATTTATTACCCTATATAATCATGCATATATTCTTTATTTTGCTTTCTTTTGTTTTGTGTTTAAAGAACATAGTACATTCCTATGATTTAACAACTAAAATACCACCAAAAGGATGTGAATGAATAATCTTACCCCTATTTCTGTTTCCCCATCACCTCCCGTAGGTCAGACTTACATTGGTTTCTTATGTACCCTTCCCAAATATTTATGTAAACAGAGGCAAACACTAATCAATTATCTTTCATTCTTATGTAAAAAATAGTATGTCACATGAATCAGAGCCCCAGCAGGAAATAGAATTCAACTAAGATAGTTCTACTGAGTAGATTTAATGAAATGAATTTTTATAGAGGTTAACAGTATTAAGGAAACAAAAAGGCTGAGACGCACAGAGACTAGTTGGAAAATTTACTTGCCCTAGACTTGGGAGGGGAGCCAGTAAAGGGGATCATATAGGTACCAAAGTTACCACAGGAGAGCTGGAGTCATGGAGGAAGGCTGCCTCCAAGGCAGGGGTTGTAGTTGTTGTTAGATTAATCATTGCCAGATATTTGGAAGTAAGGTGGAGAGAGACGGAAAAGAAATACCCCGGCTTCCCTCTCTTCCCACACACCTACCTATGACCCCCATTTACCAAGCCCTCTGGAAGTGAGATGGCAAGTAAGCCCTGTTGATGCAATTCAGAAAGGTCATGCTTTCAGAACAGAGAGCAAGGCAGGGAATGGTGGGATGGGGGTGTGAATTATCAGTCTGCTTAGAGATAAATGGAGAATAGCCAGATACATACCATATGCACTATTCTGAACCCTGCTCATTTCCATTTCTTATAGCTTAAAGATGTTTCGGTATCAGGACTAAAGGAGCTCTTTCATTCCTTTTGTCCATTGCAAAGTATTCCATCTTTATTTAACATAATTTATTCATGCTGCCTAATTACCACAAACATTTAGATTTTTGCCAATCTTTTGGAATGTTGTGATGGAAACCCTCCTGCACACATTATTTTGTACATGTACAGCAATCTCTCAAGGATACATTCTCAGAGTGTGATTGTGGAGTCTAGTTTTGGTAGATATTGCCAGATTCTCCTCCTCAGGGACAGTATCAGGACAAAGTATATGATGCCTTTTTCTACAGCCTCAGATAACATGCAGAAACACAAACAGGTGAATAAAAGACCATTTAATATAAATAACATTGTTAACAGAAAATCATGGAGGCAATTCCAGAAACGTAACTGAGTAGGCAGAATGGATGAGGGAATGAGTAGAAGCTGGTTTCCCTTGATTACGGAGACTTCTTTCTGAATTCATGAGGAAAACAAACTTGTGTGTGTCCAGAAAAGAATGGAGATTCTACAAGAGAAATCTGTGGTTTGTTGGTTACATTTGATGTGAAAAGAAAATAGTCCAAAAGATGTATCATGTTGAAGCCAAGCTTTACTGGAAGGAGCAGTGTTTGTATCAAACAACTCCAGATCTCTGCCTACTTTCTTAAAGAAATTCAACTAGACATTTTAGAGAGCTATGTGAATTGAGTGTTTATTCTTTCCATTTAAATTGAATAAATACATCATCAAAAAAGAATGATCATATATAGTAGATATTTATCCCTTTCAAATCATTTTACCCATACAAGCTGCTTATCAGTTTATGGATGGAGATTGGCATGGTTTGGCTGTGTTCCCACCCAAATCTCATCTTGAATTGTAGTTCCCATAATCCCCATGTGTCATGGATGGGGCCAGGTGGAGATAATTGAATCACAGGGGCAGTTCCTCCATCCTGTGAGACAGTGAGTGAGTTCTCATGAGATCTGCTGGTTTTCTAAGGCGTCTCCCCTTTTGCTGGACACTGATTCTTCTCTCGCCTGCCACTGAGTAAAACATGCCTTTGCTCCTCCTTTGCCTTATGCCATGATTGGGAGACCTCCCCAGTCGTGTGGAACTGTAAGTTCATGAAACCTCGTTTTCTTTATAAATTACTCTGTCTTGGGTATGTCTTTTTCAGCAGTGTGAGAATAAACTAATATAAAGACACTCAATTTCACATCATTCTTCTTATTCCAGAAAATTGCTTGTTTCAGTAGCAGAGATGGCTTTACATGAAGCTAATGCAGAAATGCTCACATTCATGGGACTATTTTCAGGCTCAGGGAAGAGTCTTAGGAATGTGTATCCATGGTGATATGGCTCTATAAAGTTTGCAATAGGAAGCTATTTTGACTTGAATAGATTAAGTTCAAGGGTTTTCCCAGTCCAACTTCCCTTTTGACTTACTGGGACATTGTTGAGTAGGTTACCAATAATTTAATGTATCCAGTTAAATTATTGCTGTCCCAATGTAAATGACATCCAGCAATAATTCTACCAACCTTCTTCCTCTTTGCCAATTCAAGCAGTGCAATGAAAACAAGTGAAGACTCATTGTATCACAGTATGAATAGAAATATATGGATTGTTAAAGATGTATGAAGCCAGAAGCTAGTCATCAGACATGCAAAATTATTATAAATGGAAGATTTATAATTGACAACACCTTGTCAATTTAGGAGTTTTATCTGCCAGGAGTAATTGAAAATGCAGTGCGTATAATTAGATACACCTTGTACTCTTTTTTAATGGAAACCATGTGAAATAAAATTTTCCAAGTTCTTGTGTTTGTTGGAAATAAACCCATAGTAGTGCTATAAATAGCAAGTATGTTTATGAGCAAAGTTGTATGTCAGCTTTTAAAATTTGTCATTTGTTGTGACTTTCCTCGTTATAAATAAATACGTTTGTACTTAATTTTATATTTTAGTTTTTTTTTTTTTTATCTTTTTCCTAAAGAAGGCTCTGTAAGTTGTGTGAGCCTCAAGCCCCACAGAAGCTGGATTAGCTTCTGTTCAACAGGATAAAATCAGAATTTCCCATACCAACAACTGGCTTCCAATTGGGATGGAGGGGAAGGGATTCCAGCTGCCAGTTCTCAATAGTTTCTGTATTCTGGATGAGTTTTCAAGATGAAAACAAATCTTTACTTTACTTGGGAAGAGTGGAGGAAAATGAAAAGGGGATTCCCTGCTCTTTCTGACATTTCCTGTTTCTCTTTCATAGACTACATCGAATAAGAATGGTTTGAGATTCGATCAGATTCAGGATGATTTAATGCTTATCTTGAATTACCTAAAGTGCTATGGAGGTTAATTTTGTCCTTAGGTTTGATTTGGTGAAGTCTCTGCTTCAGACCACAGGACTCACTGGGTCCCTTATGTTGGAAAGCCTTCCATTTCTTGGAATGGGCTGCAGAACTGCCATTCAGACACGAGCTTTGAGCATAGACCATAGACCTTGTCATGTGTGGGTCCTGATTGTGGAAAGCACCTGTCTCAATTTTTTTCTTTTTTTGAGACAGAGTCTTGCTCTGTTGCCCAGGCTGGAATGCAGTGGTGCTATCTCAGCTCACTGCAGTCTCCACCTCCTGGGTTCAAGTGATTCTCCTGCCTCAGCATCCCCTGTAGCTGGGATTCCAGTGCTTGTCACCATGTCTGGCTAATTCTTTTGTAGAGATTGGGTTTCACCAAGGTGGTCTTAAACTCTTGACCTCAGGTGATCTACCCACCTCGGCCTCCCAAAGTGTTGGAATTACAGGCGTGAGCCATCGTGCCTGGCCACACCTGTTTCAATCTTCTGTGAGTCTCCCTCTGGTGGCTAGGAGTAGCCATAACTGGCATAACCATCGGGAGTGGTCATCCTGAGCCTGGTCCTGGACCTACAGGTCCTTGGTCTCTCTTCACTGGAGGATGCTCTCTCACTCTCTACCCTACAGTCCAATGGGATCTTCCTGGGTCTCTGAATAAGCCCCAGTTCCAGGAGGGTAATTTGGCAGCAAGATGATTGCTTCTGCTAGTCTGTGTTAAATAGCTTTCACAGAACTGCATGAGACTGGACGACCGGAATTTGCTGGCATGCTTATTTTGAATAACTCTCACTTATACTAGATACTAGATGGGTTCAGGGTTCTGGACTACCAGAGGTCTGTTGATGACTGGTGGATTTGAGTTATGTGTTGTGTTGGCCTCTGCCCATCAGTATTCCCACTGCAGTGCTCTCTCTGATCTATAGTGCCTGAGGGTGGTGGGAGTGGCAGAAAGTATTCTTTATTGTGTGCGTTCCCCAAAGCTGGCACCCAGGGCAGTTACCTCATCCCCTCTGCCAGCTCTATGCCAGTGTCAGGTGGTCCTCCTGGGATGGCTGTACCTATTTCCTCCTAGCTTTTGAGACTGTTGCTCCCCAATACTGACAGGTCCTTTGGGTAGACGTTCTCTCTGAGTTGCCTCCTATCCATGTGACATTGAGTTTTCTTGGCTCAGGCTTATGCAGTGATAAATAAAAAACAGACATTCCTATGTGAATGGGAATCCTTTTTACCCCTTCGCTTACAGGTGTGATGGTAGTATTTGGAAGGCAGGGGTACAGTTAACTTGAAAGAGATCACATTCTAGGGATGCAGTGATTATGGCATAATGAGTTTAAGAAAAGACATGGTTGGAAAGTGTGTTCTGCATTTGAATTGAAGATTTCGAACTGTATGCTCAACAATGAATTATTCACATTTCCTGCATACTTCAGATAAGACTTGAATTTGTGCCCATCAACTAAGCACAATAATAACCTGAGAATTGTATGAAGCTACTATTTATAGATAATGCAACTTCATTAGTCGTGATGTAACCCGCACTCAAGAAGTTACTATGCAACTTCCAAGGCAAGAAGATCAATATTGTTTCCATATAAAAACAGGTTCTAAAAGACCATGAAATTTTGAATGATAATGACATTTCTATCTTTTTCTTGAAGTGATAGAAAGTAGCCAAGAATGGTGCATCAGACTATTAAAAAACATAAAGGGATAGTTCCTGGATCTGAACAAGAAGACTTGGTGCCTAGACACTGTAAAGGGTGCTCCCATGCAGATTGGGCATGAAACAAATATGCAGGTACCTCTTTTCTACCTGGTCTTCCAAATCTTCATCAATATACATACATCAAAAAGGTTCACACATTTTTAATACAGTTTTAAATCACGTCGTTTATTTAAATCAGGACCCCACAAAAAATGGTCTATGGACTCACAGACTCATATGGGTGACCCTGTGGGAGGTAGGACATATGACTAATAAGACCTGGTCTCTGCTATACATATGCAACACAAGCTTTTAAAATGGTTTTATCTTGTTCAGGGAGTCCTTCCCTTTTTTTGATGAAATATTAGCTGCTTGGTCCTTCCTATCTTAATTTCGCTATATCATACAATTAGAAGCTTACTCATAATGATATAAATTTTACTCTCTAATTGCCTCCACTTACAATTTTACTATTTGTTAATTAGTACTGTTTTGTATAGCTTACTACTTGCTTATTTGTAAATTATTTCACACATATTTACTTGCTGTCTCCAAATAAATTGTAAAATCCTTAAATGAGATATTTTAAGCCTTTGTTTTTCAGTGTGAGAACAAGAATTTGATAGGTAATATAAGAAATAATTGTCAGAATTGGGCTATAAATATAAATTGATATAAAGAATAATGCATGAGAATACATTTTGAGCTTTTAATTTTAATTAAATACAGAGTCTAATTGCCATTACAGTTTGGTTCAGTTTGAATGTGCTATTGGAAAACATGGGGTAAAGTACTTCATTCTATGCTGATGCTAGTGAAAAAGAAGATGAGTCTCATTGCACTAAAAGATACTAATTTTATCCTTGCTCCTGACATTGGAAGTCTTGATGGGAAGTAGATCCATACCCTCTCCAGTTCAGAAAAGCCATCATCACTTATCATGCTGCTGATTTCTATTCTGGTGCAATCAATCTAGTTAATGTCAAGTACCACCGATGACAGTGTTCATGACTCAGTCATCTGGAGGCATTTGAAGGGTTGGTGCAATGACTTGGATTAAAAAATAAACAGAAATAAAAATTCCTCTAGTCTGAACTTTCCTGTAATTTCAGTGGCCTCCCTAGAGCTGTAACTCAGAGACACAGCCAGCGAGGCCCTTTCCTTCTGAAGATAACATCACCAACTCACCTACGCAACGTGGGTATGAATAGTCCATGCCTGGCTGGAGGTGGGCGCTCTGCTTCCAGCTTCAGTATAAGAATGGTACACCTGGCCCAAGTCAGCTAGTTATCTGTTTACTGTACACCTTCACTGTCCCCTGTAACCTCACCCCATCTCACTGGACCAAATTTCCCATGAAGGCGGACACCATGTTTGTCTTCACTGATGTTTATTTTGCACCTAGCACATGGATGGGTAGCTTGTAGAGGACCTTACTCTATATTTAATGGTAGTGGCTGAATTCTTGAAGGGGCAAACTTGAAAGTTTACTATCGGATTTCACAGCATTTAAAGGCCTCTAATCATATTGTGGCCCCTGAGAAGAAAAGTACAGTATCATTTTGATAGACATGAATCAGTGGAAATGAGAAAGATTCATTTATGATTGTTCCCTGGCTTCAGATGAATAACAAAAGATTGTACAAAAGATTATGGGGATATAAAGGACATAATTTCCCTTTATTGTCTATTCTTGTTTTACAGGTCTGATCACTCTTTTCTCAATCTTTTCTCTCTCTGTTATCTTTTTGTGCTACTTATGAAATTCTTTTGGCTGGGTCAGGCTACCATTCAAATTATGCCTTGTCTAGGTTATTTATCATTTTTTAGTTACAAAAACCATTACCCAGGGTGAGAGGGGAAAAAACAGGAGGGCAAACCTAGATTGCTCAGGATTTACTTTAACACTCTTTCTGTCCCCATCACTGCAGTCCTCTCCCTCTCCCTTTCTCCTCCAACCCACCCCATGTCTCTCTCTCCCCTTCTCTGTGTATATTTAGGTAATTATGACAGGAATATTAAAAACCTCACTTGGACATCAGTAACCTCTAAGTCTTATAAATACTCAATGACTGAATGAAGGGATGCATGCATTGAGCAGGGTGTAGTGTATGCCCTTAGATACCCTTTAGCTTTACATTTCCTCAGTATCCTGTCAAGAATTTTTAGTAACAAATCCATTGTTGTGTGAATGACATTTTCAAACTTCCCTCCTTGAAAGACTGCATACCTGACACATTTTGACCAATTACTGATGCTTTACTTAACTGGGCTGTACTGAGGAAGCTTCTGGACACAGCACATCTTATAATTAGATAAATTTGAGTGGATTTGTCTGAAAGCAGCCTAATAAACGACACTCTGCTTGTCATGAAGAAATGTCCTCCTTTAATCGAGGGTGTAGGGGGTCTTGTATTTACTTGTCCCGTTAGTCAGAAGCAATATGGATATGCTTAATTTGACCCTTAAGCAGACATAGCTCAGATGCAACTGTCTTTCTTTATATAACTATTTGGCAAACTTTTCCTCTCTCTTTGATAGCACTAATTCCTGATTTTTTTATGCCTCTGTCATTAAACAGTGGTAGGATACAAGAGCCCTAAAGAGTATGTGACATTTAATAAATGGCAGTCACGGAGCAGGAATAGGGTCAATTTGAGGTATAATTTTTCTAGAACCTTATTAACTCCAGGCCAGTCATTTCACAGGTGGATTTGACCATTGTGTACATCGTGTGATTTCATGGCCTTCTTGGGAGAGCCTTGATTTAGCTTTCCTCTTGGAAGACACTTGCCCACAAACTGCTAGCTGCTGGAGGAAATTTTATTTCACCTGTTGACACAACTATTTCTAGGAGGGATTATACAAAGATATTCTCAAATGCTTGACTTTTAAAGGGTCAGAAAGCAGATTCTAGGAGGTGTGGGAGAAAAAGTCTATGAGGGCAGTAATGTGAGAATGATGAGCAAGGCATCTAAAGTGATGAAAATGAAGCAGAAATGGAATTATGGTAACAATTTCTTTGACAGCTGGTCCTGGCAAACACAAAATAGAATCTTGAATTTTTGTCTGCCTCCATGGGACAGTGATGATGAGGGTCTTAGTTACGGAAAGTCTCACCTGTGTTATTCAGGTAGAACAAATATGCATGATATCTAGACAGAAATGATCTCAGTTAACACAGTGTTCTGAAAGGCACTGATAGCATGCCTTCACTTCTTTTGGTGTCCAGAGTATTGAATTCATTGCAGTTCTTAGATAGGGAAAATTGTGTCTCAGTACTTACTAATAGCCCAAAGAGTTGACCTATACTATTGTGTGGGGTGCCTTCTTCATGAAAAATATTCTTGGGAATGTTTGTGTTGATGCAGTGTTCCACTCTTCTCTATTTTGAGGAAAAAGTGTTTTTTAAAATTGGCATACAAGGAGAAAATTGGTGCTACACTGAGCAGGATGAATGAATAGGAATAGTTCAGGGTGTTACATAAATCGTTTACTATCCATATTCAGAGAGCTTTTTCAGTGTAGATTATATCTGTGATTTGGGCAATAAAAAAGAATAGAAAAGATATTATGTAAATTTATATTTAATGTTGATTATTTATGGATATCAGGAGTTGAGCTCTCATGATCCCAAAAAGATCATAACAATTTACAATAGAGTCTTCTCTGCTTTAGGATACTTGGAACAATAGGTTAAAATCTGCACACAAATATTTTTCCTCATAGTTTTCAATATTAATCAGAACAATTTATTTGTGATTAACATTGAAAACTGGGGAAAATACATTAATCACAATAATATTAATATTGATGTTGGGGCCATGATGGCCGACTAGAAGCAGTGTTATCAGAGGCCTCCTCTTTCATTGGTTCTCCATTTGAAGAACCGTAATGGCATGTGAATCCTGCATTGGCAACCAAGATATCCAGGTTCTGTTATCAGAATTGATTAGGCAGCTAGCGTGACCCATGTAGAGGAAGGAAGAGTGGCCCACCTGAGAGCCACATGAGGCAGAAGAGCCCCTACCCCCCAGCAAAGGGAGATGGAAGTGAGCGTGCTGTCCAGCCTGGGAAATTGGGCTTTATCCATGGAGGTATGCAACCCACTGATTGGAAGATCCCACTTGTGAACCCATAGCACTGGAGCCTAGGGTCCCAGCCATGGAGCCATGCAGATTCTCAACAGTCAGCTAGAATCTGCTTAAGCCTGTTGAGTTCCTGGGGGAAGAGGCGACTGGCACCACAGCTGCTGTGGCTGCGGCTGCCGCTGCCTGCTGTCTAAGCCATTTGAGGTCCTTGGGGGAGGGGCAGCAGCCAGCACTGGAACTAATATCTGCCACACACGGCAAGCTGCCAAAGCAGGGCAAGGGCGGCGGCCATCTCTATCTGCAGGCTGTGCTTTTCCCCTACTGGAGTCAGGGAGGCTGGATGGCTTGTGTCCCCCACAGCCCAACACACTGGCTGTGGCAGACTGCAGCCAGAGCGTCTCTTCAGGACTGACGCTGACCCATCTCTCCTCACTGGGCAGGGTCTCCCTACAGGAACTCCAGCAACTCCAGTCAGGGGCTCAGGGACAGAACTCGGATCTCCCTGGGCCTGAGGGTCTAGGGAAGGGATGGCTGTAGTCTCTGTGGACCAGCAGATTGAGTCTTTTCTCCTGGTAGTTCTGAGGAATCCTGGCAGCCCAGATGAGTGGCTTTCCCCCCGAGTATGGCACACCTCCTCCACCAAGGGACAGCCAAGTACTTCATTAAATGGGTCTTTCTCCCCGTGTCACCCAACCGTGTTGTCAGACACCTTATACAGGAGCAATCCTACAGCATCAGGTCGGTGCCCTTCGAGGTCAGAGATCCTAGAGAAGAGAGCAGGCATCCATTTTGGCTGTTCTCCAGCCTCGCTGAGTGACATCTCCAGGTGCAGGAGTGAACCAGATGAATAGGACCTGTAGTTCTCCTTGAAGGGATCCTTCGCATCCTTTGTTAGCTGTAGTCCTAAGTGTTTTATTCTCTTTGTAGCCATTGTGAATGGGAGTTCATTCATGATTTGGCTCTCTGCTTGTCTGTTGTTGGTGTATAGGAATTCTTGTGATGTTTGTGCACTGATTTTGTGTCCTGAGGCTTTGCTGAAGTTGCTTATCAGCTTAAGGAGTTTTGGGGTTGAGACCATAGGGTTTTCTAAATACATAATCATGTCATCTGCAAACAGATACAATTTGGCTTTCTCTTTTCCTATTTGAATACCTTTTCTTTCTTTCTCTTGCCTATAAAGACACATGCACAAGTATGTTTATTGCAGCACTATTTACAAAAGCAAAGACATGGAATAAACTCAAATGCCCATCAATGATAGACTGGATAAAGAAAATGTGGTGTATAGACACCATAGAATACTATGCAAACATAAAAAGGGATTAGATCATGTCCTTAGCAGGAACGTGGATGAAGCTGGAAGCCATCATCCTCAGCAAAGTAATGCAGGAACAAAAAACCAAACACCACATTTTCTCTCATTAGTAGGAGTTGAACAATGGGCACACACGTACACAGGGAGGGGAACAACTCACACTGGGGCCTATTGGTGGGTGGAGGACAAGGAGAGAAAACCTAGATGACGGGTCAATAGGTGCAGCAAACCAGGATGGCACACATGTATACATTTGTAACAAATCTGCACATTCTGCACGTGTATCCCGAAGCTTAAAAAAGAAAATAAAGAATATTTGTGATTATTTTTCCCACAATTTTCAATATTAATCAGTTGTATTAGTCTGAACCTAGCAATATTTTAGGATACCTGTCTTGGGTCAGGGAGCGAGAGATTTCATTAATTCTTTTTTGGATCAGCCCTTCAAGGAGTAGCTGGAATTGATAAATTCTTCTGGACTCATCATTTAACTCATTAATATAAGGTGGCTGGAAATAACTCTTGGAATGATGTGAAGAAGGTGGAAGGAGAGTGGAGAGTATTTCTTTTCTTGGAGCTACTCTAGGAAAAAGCCAAGATGCTTCTCCATTAAGATGAAGCTGTGCAGAGATGAGTGAGACTGGTTAGCATACCATGGCAAATAGAACTTTCAGAATCGTAAGAGGACTTAGAAGTCATTGCTTTGAATTCTTCAGGGAAGTTGATAATGAAGGACTGTCAATTTGGTAAAGAATGGAGTCTCCTGCCATTTCAGAAGTCTGTGTTACTTTATACTGTTGATATCACTTATTTTCATAATTTAACGTTGTGTCCTGGGACACAAAGCAGTATACCAACCACTGCTTCTTTAACAGTGCTGTGAACTTCTAGAAGACAATTGTTTTTCTTACTCACTTTTGTAACTGTACCACATAGTTCAGTGTCAGAGTTGTTGCTTAGTAAATGGCTGTCAGAGGCATTAATGGTTCATTAAAGTTATGATCCAGTTGTGAAATGAGCTAATGTGCATAAAATAATAAATTACCAATACAAAGAACAAGAGCAAATGTCCAATAAGATTCAGAGAATGAGAACATTAGATATTGTTTTCTTTCTGGGAGGCTTAAAGAAGGATTTCATGGAGGAAGGGTGACAAGCTGAGCCTTAAATATAGAAAGAATTTAAAATACTTAGGAGGTATGGAGAAAGGGGAATGCTCATACACTGTTGGTGGGAATGTATATTATTAGTATAGCCACTATGGAGAACAGTATGGTGATTTCTCAAACTAAAAATGGAACTATCATATGATTTACAATCCCACTACTGGGTATACATTCAAAGGAAATAAAATAAGCATGTTGTAGAGACATCTGCATTTCTGTGTTTATTGCAGCACCATTCACAATAGTTAAGGCATGGAAGCAACCTAAGTATCCATTAGTGGATAAATGCATAAAGAATATGTGGTACATATGCACAATAGAATATTATTTATAAAAGAGAAGGAAATCTTGTCATTTGCAATAACATGGATGGAATTGGAGGACATTATGTCAAGGGAAGTAAGCCAGGCACAGAAAGACAAATGTTGTATTTTCTCACTGATGTGGGAACTAAAAATTACTGAACTCAGAGATGGAGAGAAGAATGATAGTTAGCAGAGGTTGGGAAGCATAGTGGGAAGGGATGGATAAAGGGCAGGATGGTTAATGGGTGTAAAAATGCAGTTACATAGAAGGAATAAGATTTATAGTAGAACAATAGGCTAACTATAGTTAATAATTTATTGTATATTTCAAAATAACTGAAAGAGTGGAATTGGAGCATTTCTAATGCAAAGAAGTGATAAATGATTGAGGTGATGGATACCCACACCAGTTACCCTGATTTGATCACTAGACATTACATGCATGTATCTAAATATCCCATGTATCTGGTACATATGTACAGCTATGATGTATCCATAATAATTAGATATTTAAATGTAAACTACAATAGTTGTGGGTATAACACACTATTCTTGCATCAATTTTCCTACTTTTGTGGTGTTCTCTTTTTTGGGGGGTAGCACTGATTTGATTGGGAATCCAAGAGGAAAATTTATGGCTTGGGAGGAAAGAATGATATCAAGGTTGGTGAATACAAATTGTGCATTAAGTAAACCCAGGGAAACATGTGAAAGTCACTAGCAATTTTTGGAGAGATCAAAGAGAGAGAAAGAAAAATTGGCATTCTTTTGACTTACTGATGCGAACTAAGAACACAGTTAAGTTTGGCTAAGTTAGAATTTTAATAAAGGTTGAATTGTGTATATTCCCCTCCAGGGTGCCCCAGCAATAGGGTTTCCAACCTTATGATGATGACAATTTACAGGGATCAAACTCTACATGCTAATTAAATATATTGTAATCAGAGTCAGAGCAACATGTGGTCTAATTAGTTCCACATTTGGAAATGATTTAGGAGGGGTTTGACGGTGGTTCATGAGCTAAATAATTTATATTGGTACAAAGTGGTGATATTAAGCCTGGTTACCCGAGACTGTCTTTAAGTTGCTATAGACTTGGTTCCTCTCACTGGTTTAATCACATGTATCATAAGCCTGAAGTCATATTGTTACATTCCCACCAACATTGCTGTCTGGAAAAGACTTTAGACAGGTGACAGATAATTCTCCTGGTGATCAGAATAATTTAGTTTGGGTTCAGAGTACAGGGACTAGGATAAAGGGTGTTTCTCTGCAGATTTTTGGTATAAAGAAATAAATAGAATGCTAGAGAGCTCCAATACATCTTTACTGAGTGTTGTCTCCCATGCCTATTCTGATAGGAATAAAATAATGGCAGCTATCTCCTTTGAAATGAGGGCTGGACATTACCACAAGGAAGAGAGCAAAAGGACTGCTTCTTTTTCTTTCTTTCTTTCTTTTTTTGTTTTTTAGAGACAGAGTCTCACTCTGCCACCCAGGCTAGAGTGCAGTGGCATAATCTCTGCTTACTGCAACCTCTGCCTCCTGGGTTCAAGCAATTCTTCTGACTCAGCCTCCCGAGTAGCTAGGACTCCAGGTGCCTGCCACTATGACTGGTTAATTTTTGTATTTTTAGTAGAGACAAGATTTCACCATATTGGTCTGGCTGGTCTCGAACTCCTGTCCTCAGGTTATCTGCCAGCCTTGGCCTCCCAAAGGAAAAGCAATTGTGCAATGATGGAGTGAACGGAAACTGGAAACTTGATTTCTCTATCAATAAGTCATGGCCTCCCTGTACCTGCCTAGTCATCTGCTTCAAGGTGAATAGATGGGTGCTCTGAGAAAGGTGATAAAATAACCACCTGTTTTGGAAGGTATTTTGCCAACTTGAAGATCATAATCTCTGATAACTCGGGTGAGTTTGAGTTTTTGTGCTTCTACCCATTCTTGATTAGGAAGGTGGAGGAAGTAGGGAAGGTTAAAGAGGATAGAGTGATATTTAGGAAAATATCCTGGCACTTTTGCAAGGTATTTCACCCTCAGGAGAAAATGAGAGCGATCTCTGAAATGTCAGAGATAAAGAGATCAACATTTGGATAACTGTCAAGGATTTTAGACTTTATGCAGGATAGTAAAGTTGGGATGCCTTTGTAATCAGCTATCAAGAAAATGCAGTGAAGGTGATACATCGTGGTGTTTGCTAGTTAAGTGTTTTGGCAATGAATACATTAGTTTTATTAATAAATATTATGAAATATTAAATGTAGAATAGGGAATCAAATGTAAGTTTCTAAAGCAAAGCAGTATTGTGGAACATATGGTCCCACATTCTGGTTCCCAGGTCCAGCATCTCAGCAGCATCGAGCATGCTGTTCAAGGTGCTCCCTCTCCATTCCAGTCTGCTAGAGGGTTGGATGTGGCCAAATAGAGGCCATGAGAGAAGAACAGGGGATCAACAACTGTCTTCTCATCTACCCAGGTATGGTTTCAGGAAAGAACTAGATATCAAGCTTTATACCATTCTGTGATTCGGATGATTGTGTTACAGTAATCCCCACTAATTACCAAGCAGTTGGCTAACAAATTACATCTGATCTCTTAAAAATTCCTGGAGAGAGTGTTCTATACTTACTCTTTCCACCTACTCCTCCTCTATGTACTACGATCTAGCTTCTCCTTCCACCACTGTATTGAAAATTTTCCCTCTATATCATCTATATCCTTCTTATTTCCAAATATAATGAATATATTTTCTTCTCCCACTCAGCCAATTATTTCCTCCTTATTACTCTTTATTCTCTCTTGACTTTGTGATAAGAGGTTCTTCTTGCTCATTGTTGTTGTTTCTGTCTTTTCTGTTGGTTTCTCTCTCACTACTTATTCTTTAGGTGGTGGTATTCTTCAGGATCCTCTCATCAATCTACAATATTCTCATCAACTTCTACTCCATAAGTAATTTCAACATTGTTTTTATCTGCTACCAACACCTTAAATTACTATCTCCAGCACAGATATCTCCTAACAACTTGAGATGTGAATATCTAATGGACATCTCTATCTGTATAATATATGAACATCCCAATTCAGTATGACCCCAAATGAAGAAATCATCTTCTTCTGAAACCCCACTTAAGACAAAAGATTTTAGTCGGTAACACCACTATCCACTTAAATAGCTATAAATCAGTGAGTTGTGTATAAACAGTGTGTTTCACCTGACTCTTCCTAGTGAATACAAACATGTAAAATGTATAGCAATACTCTAAGTATAATCATAATCGTCACCCCCAGCTACTTTAAGCAGGGACATTATTTAGTCTACTTTTCTCTCCTACCTCTAGAAGACTATGGGGTGTGGTGATCAGGCCTTACTCAACAGCTCTGCAGATTCAGTTTTCTGATGCACATTGCTGTAGTCCCTATGGCTCCATGGATCACTCTTACCATGCTGTTTATGGTTATAAGCTTCTGTATTTCCCTGCTGTCAACTCTGGCATTTTTCAGATCTGCGTTCTCCATTGGCCCTTTCTTGAATAGCTATTATCTCACTCTTCCCTCCAAATACACAACTCAAGTCCTGTGCGTGTTTTTTTCTATTTTGCACTCTGGATGACCACCTCATTGAGCTTTTTTAAAAAAATTGTTGTCACAGTTAATGGTGTCTGGGCATGGGAAGTGACCGTGTCTGGCTCGAGAGATAGGCAGAGTTTCATTCAACCTGAAGCTGCTGCTCTTTCTGATTCAAGGTACCCAGCATGCAGTGTGCATTATGCTAAGCTTGCTATTCCATCTGGCATATACTGACAGATTTTTTACCATCTCATGCTGATAATCTCTCAGGGACTTTATTCTCAGACTCCTAGGTGACACACTAAGATCATCAAAAATTCATAAACTCTAATAAGTAATTATGGCTGAGGTCAAGTGACTTTTTGGGACCCATGACAATCAGACGATGTGGCTGGGTATCCATATCCCTGCTTCAGTTTATGGTAGTCAGGAAGTTCCCTACCTTCAGAGACCATTAGAGAGGAAAAAGCAGAGGGCGACCCTGCCTAAATCAACTAGCACCCAACACTTCCATCTCTATCCCAGGAAAATATGAGTTTCACAGTTCTGAAGTTGAAAGAACTCTGAAAACTAAGATGTTCTCACCAATCATTTGGAAATGAAATCTGACCTGGCTTTAATTCCTTTGAGGCGGAACTGGACTGGTCTGAAATGAAGTTACCTCTTTGTTGATGTCACTTGATATGAATACTCATACTTCATTGAAGAAATGTTAAGTTAGAGTGTGGCCCTGGTGCACACCTGCCTGCCTGTGCTATGAAATACATTATGTATATTTATAGATATATTTATGTTTATATGTATATATACATAAATATTTATATGTATACACACACACCATATTATTTGTATTAAACCTGAAACTTTTTTCTAAAAAATATTCTTGTGTAGAGTGGGCATTAAGATGTTATTATAATTATCTGTTTAAATATTTCATGTAAGCATATACAAGAAAACATTGTAGTTTTTAAGAAAAACTTTATATCCAGTTCCTAGATCAATGCCTAGCAAACAGTAACCCCACATATAGTAGGCACTTACAGAAATGAATATTGCATAAGGGCATTATTTTTACATTATAGAGGAGAAAGCTGGGGCCCAGATAGATTATACAACTTGTAATGGATATTTGTGTTGCTTTTCCCTGTATGGCAGATGGTGGAAGCCTAGAAACTACATTTTCCAGCAGTTTTGTTTAGGTTCTTTGAATATGAGGCTTTCACTTGGGATTAGATTGGAAAGCAGAAGAAGGTAGAAGTTACTCTTTTGGCTTTGGAATGGTGCAGATTCCTACAGAAGTGATAGTGATGGAAGCAGAAAGTATGGCTACCTGCAGCAGTGGAGAACCGGAGAGGGCCCCATGGTGGAAGGTTGGTCTGGAGGGTTTCAGCAGCAGCTTTCGACTCTTCCTGAGTTCTAGATAGCACCACCTTCCCTTATCCTCTCTTTTCTACTACTCTAGCTTATTGAGGAATTTTGTAACGTAATTCCTTCCTGCTTGAAAAGCTTACAACTGGATTTGGTTTTTCTGATTAAACTTTTGACATTTTTGCTTTAAGTCACACAGTAATTAAGTTGCAAAGTTGCGACACGGCTTAAGTTTGCCTGACTGAAAGGCTTATAGCCTTTGAGCACACTGCCTTCTTGCAATTGCAGAAGAAAACTTTGAGTAGAAAATACCTTTTTGTCATGTTTGTCGAGAACTTAGATTTCAGCTAAGAGTAGAAATACCACATTGTAGAAGGAAGGATCCTTCTTGCTAGTGGCATCCTAATCTCCATATGCATAAAGTCAGTGCCACGCATATAATTTCCTCATATTTTTTGAAGGATAAAACTCAGCTATCCTTTTCTAGATGTGAAAGACAGAGTTCAGGCCTCATCTGCCCAGCAAGTTGGCTGTAGGAAAACAAATCAAGTAAGTGATCTCCTTGGGAAGCTGGTGATCTGAAAGCACCTTGAATGCATGTGGAATGTGGTGTGAGTTTTTCATGGTTTAACTTAATGGCATTATTTTCATAGCGACAAAGCCAAAGTCACAGAGAAACCATGCCATGTAACTTAAGAGACTTATCTTAATTTTCAGAGCAGCTGTAACACTCATCCGGAGTTAGAGCAAGAAGGGAACTCATGGGGGAACACTTAGTAAATAGTAGGCAGCATAGCAGGTGTATCTGAGCTGTTTGCTATGGGCAGGAGAGTACATACATGAGAAGAGGAAGGTGGTGACTGAACTTCTTATCTAACTTCTCTTAGTTTCAATCTCCTTATCATAAAACACCAGTATTATGGGATCATGTTGAAAAATAAAATGCTCAGTCAGTGTGGGCTTATGGTAGATAATTAAAGCTCAATTAACATTTCTCCACCTAGAGTCAGTCAAAATATTTATTGAGCATTCTCTAGTTGCCAAGCAGTGTTCTAAGTGCTATGAGCAAGGTAGTGTGTCTGCTGCCAAGAACTGACATCTAGAATACACTGCTTTCATTTTTTTTTTAACACTCTTCCCCCATTTTTCCCAGATCTTTCAAGTCCCTAAATTATCTTACATCTCTTAGCAAATTAAATAAATCGTGGAATGGAGGAAAAGCAGATGAACTGTTATGATATCCAGCCTAAAGTGCCTTTAAAACATCTGAGAAAGGAGACTTTATCAAAGGACCGCTTATTGCCTCTTTTTTGGAACTTGGAGGAAGCAAGCTAAGTGAATTGCAAAATCAGAGAGTGTTAGATATGAGAAAAAATATACATTCTTATTCTCTTAAAAGTATCTCAGTTGTTTTGTTGTGGATGTGCCTTTTGCTTGGTCTCTTGTATGTGAGATCTCTTATGAAATCAAGGATTGAAGAGCTCCTGTGATATTGGGGAAGTATTTCTGAATGTCCCGCTGTCGAGTGGGTACAGTGGGAATTGCCTGGCTTGCTGACACATTCAGACAGTGATTACTGTTGACATGTTTAAATTCCTTGTTCTGGAGGAAAGCAAAGAAATCTTCACCTCTTCTAAACAGGATTTGTTTTGTTGTTTTCTACTTTGGCAGAGTGGCAGTTATTTGCTAATGAACTGCCAGACTGGGTTGCACTTAACTTCCATGTCTTTTCTCATTATTATGAAATAGCATTTGCTATTTTTTGCCCTCACATTTCCAGGTTGAAATATGTCATGTGGCCAGTTTACCTAGATTCAGGGTAGTGAGAGGCCAGGTTGGCAAGCACTATCATGAAGACTTCTACCAAGCTCCTCAAATGAACCTGAACTTTTCCAAAGTATGTAATTTTTAAGCTGGTCAGATATAAATTTTTCCAATTTATGTATTTTGTGGAAAATGAAACATTTCTATAGAGATTAGGCTACTTTCCTTTATAATTAGTGTGTCTGTGCATTTAAAGATATTTAGATAGAACAATCCTTGAGGTAGGTGTAAGAAATTTGAATACATTTTTTCTCCATTAAACATTGGATTTCACTAAGTACATTTGAAATTCACAAATCTCTGTTCCCATGGATATTAAAACTAAACAGAGTCACCAAAATTGTATATCCCAGTCAGTGCTTTTCAAACAGTCTGTGGTAAAGATCCAATTTCCAATATTGCAAACTGATAATTTTATAAAATAAAAGTAAATTAATATAAATGAAGACACAAGGACATACAAAATGCAAACCCATCTTTAAAAAAGATACTAGATGCAATAGATGTAGAATTACTCTGTCAAATTGAATAAAAGTTTCTAAAGATGTACCTTCAGTTTAGCTGCTCTGCAGGCTCACGTTATCCTGTGGATCACACTAAGAGTAGCACGAGGCAGGCAGTTTTACCCCTTAGCTTTTGCCTGGTTGTGCAGACCACATCAACAATTATATCTCTATAATTCTGTTTCTTCTTGGTTTACACTAACTGCATAACTCCACCTATCCCAAGAATCCTGCAGAGCAGTGTTATCCAATAAAAATATCTCATAAGCCTATATATGTAATTTTAAATTTTCTAGTAGTCACATTAAAAAATTAGAGAGCCAGTTACAGTGGGTCACACCTATAATCACAGTGGTTTAAGAGGCTGAGGAGGCCAATGAGGATCCTTTGGGAGGATTGCTTTAGGCCAGGAGTTCAAGACCAGCCTGGGCAACATGATGAGACCCCATCTCTATGAAAATTTTAAAAAGATTAGTCAAGTATGGCAGTATGTGCCTGTAGTTCCAGCTACCTGGAAGTTGAGGTGGAACGATGCTTTTAGACCAGGACTTTGAGACTGCAAAGAACTATTATCATGTCACTGCACTCCAGCCTAGGTAACAGAGAAGACTGTCGCTTTTCTTTCCCCTCTCTCTAAAAAGGAAAAAAAGAGGAACAGGTAAAGTTAATTTTAATGCTTTTTTGACCTGATTTGTCAAAGGATGTCAAAAAATACCCTTCTTTTAAAAAAGTCTCAGTTTTGTTGTGGATGTGAATGTAAAACATCTTAATACTACTGTGTTGACATCTAATTTCAACATGTAATCAACATAGTAGTATTAAGGAGATGTTTTACATTCTTTTTGTCAGAGTGAGTCTTTGAAATCCAGTGGGTAGTTTCACCTATAGCACAATTTGATTTGGACTATCCACATTTCAAGTGCTTAATAGCCATGTGTGGCTAGTGGCACCATATGGGACAGTGCAGCTGTAAAACTTCCTCTGAACTTTCCTAGAGCAAGTAAAACATGTCTACATGTTTGCCTTGGAAATAAGCTACCCGCATAAAAGGAAATTTCCAGCTCTTTGTGGAAAGGGAAATGTGTGCTGGATAAGTGTAGGGAGACATCTGTGACGAGGGATCTATGTCCCTTTTCTGATCTGTGTGTGGAAAAGTTATCTTGAAGCTTCAGCTCAACACTTCCGGAATCTCAGTTTCAAATATTCTGATTTCTTATTCAGGTATTTTCAGCTATTACATTCATCCTCCATGGACCATCTTTTTCTCACATTTTAAGTAAAGTTAATAGTTTTTATCTTACATATCTTACACTTATTTGCAAACCACAACTAGGAGAGCTCTGGAAAGTTGTTAGTATATTTTAAAAGTATTATTGGGGTGGTCTTATCTTTTGTTTTCTACTTTCTCATGTTGTTCTGTAGAGATGATGTCCTTCAACTCTGCCATTTCCATATTGATTGTTGTTGTTTTGGGATAATGATGGCCAGGCTGTCTTATCTGGCAGTAAATTACATGGGAGAACAGCTCTGCTGCCTCGTGGAACTGCACTCACCGTAAATCTCCTTAATGACATTCAGAGACAGTTTCAGCTTGGTCCGCTCATCCATCCCCACAGGCTCATCAGTCCTCTTGATTCTGTTTCAAGTTACATCCATGAGGGAAGCTAAATACTTATTAGACATTCATAGAACTCTGAGCAGTCAAATATGTACAGTTAACCTTTTATTAGCCTCTACCACTGGACATAGGAACTCTGCATTATTCTTGTTTAGTTACGTTCTGGAGGAAAAGAAAGGCAAATCCAAGCTACACTTGATCAGAGAGAGGAATAATAGGATAGATGATCCGTATTTAATGAGCTCGGAAAGAGCAGGCTAATCGATACTACCTTGCTCTGCAGTAGGGTTGTCTGAATCTTCCCTCTTCTAGTTGAGTCTAGTTTGAATGTATCTCTGGATAATATTACGAGGATGGAGTCTTTAGTAGATAATACCTTTGCCAATGATAAATTTGGAGTGTTTAGGATTTTGGTTTTATAAGAATAGAGCTGAAGTGAGAACTCTAGCCCAAGACTGGTGAGGGCATGAAGAACTCAGGGCATATCAAGTCTTATTCTCTGAAGGAAGGCCAAAGTTCAAACATGGGAGGTATGTACCAAGTCTAAAGCCTAGAGAAAGATGGGTTTAGAGTGAGAGCAAATGGGGAAAAAGAAGGTGAAAGGGTGGTCTCAGGTGATTGCCACAGACACTAGATGGTGCTGTGGTTCACCTTTAGGCAGCGTGGTATGCTGCAAGAGAAAGAAAACTTGAGCTACGAGCCAGAGATAGCGCTGGTATCTCTTCTCTATGGGCTTTCCTTCTAGGCAGTGAAAACAAAGCCCCTTGGAATGTTTTGGTGAATGATTCTTACTTGTTACCATGTGTTACTGAGGTTGGAGAGAAGTTTCCAAGATGATGCTTCCATCTAGCACCCTATTCACTGCATCAGAAATTGATATTAACATGGTGCCCATTGAAACATGGTGCTTCTAACATCCCATTTCAGGGGAAATATATAGCAAAAGAAGATATAGCAAGAAGTATTAGAATATTCTCTGTAGATTCCAGACCCAGGATACCTGGAGAAAGAATTCAGTGAGGGCTCCTTTGGGGATTTTATTTTATTAAACAGGAAAAAAATGGGGATTAATATTGTAGGCAAACTATAAGTCATTATTATTGGTGTGTGAAAGGCATATTGCCAGAGCTTGGAGAAGTAATAAAATGTAAGAAACACAGATCTATCTTTAAGCAACTAAGAGACAAGGAAGGGAAGGAAAGAAACCAGATAAACATTTACATTTTTATCTGAAATAGGTGCTATTATAAAACATGCATTAGATATAGTGGGAACACAAAGGATGATGATTATTTTACCTGTGACAGGAAGTGATGCTAGAGTTCAGATCTGAGAGATGGGTAAATCTTCACTAGGTGGATGGAGCAGTGTGCTCGTGGTGGTATATGTGAACCAGCATATTGTTAGCAAATACACTGAGTAGCTAATTATGGCTGGACTGTAGAATTCAAGGCATGGGAAGTGATGAGATACTATCTCCAAATTATCTCACATCCACATTCTGTTTCTGTCCAGTGCCAGCACTGTAACTGAAGATATTCTTCACTCCGGTAGCTTCTGAGCTGGTGGTCACGTATCTCTAGACTTTATCCAACAATTCTCCATGCAGATGCAAGGATGACTTTTTAAAAATTTACTTCCTATCCCCATTGTCCCCAACCTACCCCCCCTCTTTTTTTTTTAAAGGATATTTTTAAAAAAGGATATTTAAGCATATATTTTTTTAAACTTCTTTAAAAGCCTGTACTCAAACTTATATCACTTTTCTATAGAAGGTCACATTGCCCTTTTTATTCCTCAAAAACTCCAAGCTCCTTCTTGCCTCAGGACATGTGCACATGTTGTCCCTTTTCTGTGAATCTCTTTCACCTGCCAGTATATCCAGCTCCTACTCATTCCCATGACTCAGCTTAAATATCACTTCTTTTCCTGAAGGAGGCCTTTCATTACACTCCCAGAGTAAGTTACATTCCTATTTAATATCCACAAGTGCCCCACAATTATTCATTGTAGCACTCACTAACCTTCGTAATCATATAGTTACATATAATTTTTATCTTTAATGTCTTTCTCTCAAGTAGAAGGGTCACATTTGCCTTGCTCCCTATGGCATTTCCAGTGACTTGCACGGAGTTTTGCACAGTGGTAACTCAGTAAATATTTGTTAAATATAAGTTCATCTGGTTGAAGATAGCAAAATAAAGCCTTTTTTTAACCACACAGGAAAATAATGAACAGAGAAAAAAGTACCATCTTCACTGAAACTATTTCCTTAGAGCTGAATTTCAGACTATGAAGACAAATTTATCAAATATAGGCCGTAAATGGTAAGGTCTTTAAAATGACCATCAACTTGAAATGGTAAGGAGAGGTACGTGGAAAAGACATGGGGAAATTCCTTGCCCTGGGTCGATGTTGCAGAGGGGTGAAGAGGCATACAGAAGATACACCAGAAGCATAACTTTTACAGTCTGTTAGTGTGCCTTGGAAAAGGTGCCATGTTGGGTGGCAATTAGCTTCCTAGCTGCAGATCATAGTTCAAGGTGAAAATAAATAAATAAATATAAAATTAATTCACGTACTCATCTGTAACATCTGTTGCTTCTTACCATAAAGGGGGAAAAACACAGATCTGGGTCAGGCCTTTGCTGTAGAACACTTGGGAGAGTTGAGATCGTGGTCTGATTTATATACCTGAATGGAAGCTACCCAAGTCTTAGCTCACCTGCCCACTCCTAATTTCCCCACCCTTCATAAACACTCTTCAGCAAATAGCTCTGTGAAAATAAAGAGTCACTACTGAAAGATAAATCATTACTAGTATAAAACTAGTATCCTCTAGAGTCCAAACAAGGTGAAAGAAACATGACAAAAAGCTGTCGAGCAGGCCTTGAGGAGTTGGGTCAAGTGTGTTAAGTGGTTCAAGCCTGCCTTGCTTACTTTGGGAGGGACAGCCCCTGAAGGCCTTATGAATTCTTATGCCAAGACCTTACCTTTCTTCTCCTGTCCCCACATAGACAACATTCCAGTGGCTGAGAAGAAGGAAATTTGATTTATAACAAAATAAGGGCAAAAAATGAAGGTACTTCTCGGGGTCTGGAAATTTGGAAAACATGGCAGAAACTTCTCAAGAAACTCAATCCCAAAGCTGACCATTCTCTGTGTATAGTCTATAACTCCCAGTGGTGGACATTGGCTTTCCCAGAAATATTTTGTATATATTTTCTTATACAAACCATGAAAGACAGAAAGTCAGTGATGTCAGTATAAGCAAATTGGGTCATTATTTTCAGTTTTCCTGAACTTTGTTTTGCGTAGGATATGTTTCTCTATAAATAATTTTGGCTATTTCCCCATACTCTCAAGGCCTCTAGGTAGATGTTAGCTATTGCCTTGTAATTTGAATACACAGAGAAGTTGCATATCATGAAGTTGAGTACAAACAAAAATGATGTTTGCATGTATACTCAAATTCGATGACAAATTTCTTTAGGTATTAAGATGCAATATTTTTCAAAAAGTAGATAAGAAACACAAAAAGTTATATTGCAATTTAGGTAAATAGGGACTCTAAAAATACTTCAGGGAAGAAAATGGGAGGTAATTTGAACATCAAATTTATAAAATTTGAACATTTAAATGGCTGATAAAATTACAAATTTTAAATTCATATCTTAAGATACTATGCAGTACCCATTTAACTCATTAAAAAATAGTATGACAATGCCAAGTGTTGGAGAGGATATGGATTCAGATCTACATTGCAAATGGGAGTATAAATTTGTGCAACTCTCTTGTAAAAAGTTTGGCATTTTTTCTCATAAATTTGTATACCTATAAATTCTATGAGCCAGCAATTTCACCTCTAAATATATTCCCAAGAGACAGTCTTATACTTGTGTAAGTGTAAGACATTTTATAGCAGCCCTGTTTGTAGTGGTAAGAATCTGAAATGCTACTCATCAGAAAATAGATAAATTGTGGATGTAACCACAGTGGAAAATTACACAGCAGTCAACATTAATGAACTATAGTGATATGCAACAAGATAGATTTACATTAGCAATATAATATTTGTTAAATCTTAGCTATAAAATTAAAAAGGAACTCTAAACATATATAATACCTTTCTCATAAAGTTTAAAATGGCTAAAATCATGCACACATACTAAGCTACAAATATAACTGTAATAGGAGGGATGTCAACAAGACGATGGAGTAGGCGATACCAGCCTTCATGCTCCCACACCAAAACAACTATAGACAGTTATTCACAAAACAAATTAGCCCAGAGAGGGCTCAAGGGTCTATTAAAGAATACACAGCAATGTGAAGGAAAATAATGGAAGATATCCACATAGAAAAGATTGCTGGTGAGATCAGCATACTTGAGACACCAGGAGATGTTTAGAAGCTGAGAAGAAAGCTGGAGACTTAGTATCAGCCATGCAGTGAAAATCACTGTGTTACCCGGTGACCTGTTCCATAGAGTAAACCAGCATTTCTTGTAACTGAGGTAATGAATAACTATTCTTGCTGATGAAACCCAACAGGGAGATGATATTGCACATTCTTCCCTCATACAAGAAATGACAACTGTTGAACCACTTGAGGAAAGAGTCACCAGTAGTTTCTAACCCTGAGGGTCACCCAAGCCAAGACCTGTGGTCAATCCATGAGTGCCCACACAAAAACCCAGGTTGTGGCTGTGCTGGGCTTACCTACATTTCTGACCCTGGAGCCATCACTGTAGCAAGCTAGTTTCCACTCATGGCCATGGATTCAAGCCCTCGCTGAATGTACCTGTGCTCCAGGCACTGGTTCACCTGTTGTAGAGAATGAGGCCACACTTCAATGCTGGAGCCATTCTAACTGTCTGCATGCTTGTGTTCCCTTTTGGGGCTTGCTTCAAGAATCTACACCTCACAAACTGTTACCAACATAGCAATGGGTTTGACTGCACCCAGCGCACTAGTGCCATGATTCCCTCAGACCCGAGTTATAGTTCCTCTATACATGCCCATGCTTCAGGTCTTAGTTCTGTGGCTGTTCCACAGATGCCAATCACGAGATACCAGTGTCACTGCCACCTTGGACAGGCTCACAGGCCAGACCCAGAGCCAAGATGAATGTCATCAGTCACAGCTTTCCTAATGAGAGAAAAAGAGATTGTAAGGACTTTAGCAACCATCCCTACCAAAGATCCCAACAACCTCACCTCCACTGTGGACACCCACAGGGTTGGCTGCTGAGGATTCCTGAAATATTTGTCAAAACCAATCATAGCTGACAGAGCCATACAGAGACTATATACTTGCACTTTCACTGGTGCCAGAACCACTGCATTCTACCCAGCAAGCATCTTTGCACCCCTACATAAGGGAAGGTCCTTACACAGCAAAACTAGTCTATAAAGTCTGCAAGATGTGACTGGTTCACCAAATGTACAGATAAAAAATGTAAGGCAATGAGAAAAATAAAAAATCAAGGAGACATAACACTAATTTCCCAGTAGCTGACCCTAAAGAAATGGAGCTTTATAAACCAGGTGACAAAAAATTTAAAATAATTTTTTAAAAGAAAGGTAAGTGAACCTCAAGAAAATATTAAAAGTTAAATAAAATGAAACAATAAATAACCAATATTAGAAATTCAGTAAAGAGAAAAATTATTTTTTAAAAAACCAAACAAACTCTAGAAATAAATACAATGAATAAAAATGTGATGTGTAGCACCAACAGCAGAATTGATGAAGCAAAAGAATCTGTGAACATAAACACAAATTATTTAAAAACATACAGTCAGAAGCATAAATAATGAGAAGGAATAAAGAAAGCTACAGGATTTATGGAACATCATCAAAAGAGCAAGTATTCAAGTTACAGAAGTTCAAGAAGGAAAAGAGAAATGGGGGGAAGAATACATATTTTAAAAATAGAAAACTCAAAATCTGAGGAAAGATATAAATATTCGCGTGTAGGAAGGTCAAGGGTCTCTAATAAGATTCAATCCAAATAAGACTACACCAAGACATATTATAATCAAACTGGCAAAAATCAAAAAAGAAAAAAAAAAGATCCTAAAGCAGCAAGAGAAAAATCACATACAAGGGAGTTCCAGTTAAGCCATGGGTTTCTTGGCAGAAAGCTTACAGGTCAAGAGAGTGGAATAATACATTCCAAGTGGTAAAGGATAAAGAAAAACCCTGTTAATCAAGTACATTTTACCTGGCAATGGTGTCTTTCAGATGTGGAGAGTTAAGGACTTTCATAGACAAACAAAAGCTGAGGAGTTTACCCCCAGACCTGTCTTACAAGAAAATGTTAAAAAAAAAAAAAAAAAAAAAAAGATTCAAGCTCAAGGAAAAGAATGCAAATTAGTAACACAAAAACATATGACTTCATAAAACTTACTGGTAAAAGGAAATATGCAGTCAAATTCAGAATACTCATGCTGTAATGATGGTGTGTAAATGACACATCTTTAGTGTGGAGGTCAAAAGACAAAAATATTAAAAGCTGAAGTACTTTTTAAAAAAATGCAATATAAAAATGTACGAGGGTGGAATAAAAGTGTAGAGTTTAAAAAATGTGATCAAAGCAAAATTATCAGCTCCAAACAGCATGTTATAACTACAAGATATTTTATGTAAGCCTCATGGTTACCAAGAAAGTAAAAATTCATACTAGATACACACAAGTTAATAAGGAAGTAGTCAAAGCATGCTTCTAGAGAGAATCACTTAATCACAAAGGAAAACAGAAGGAGAGGAAGAAAAGATCTATAACCCGAAAAAAAATGAACAAAATGTCAATATTAAGTTCTTACCCATTAATATTTATCAAATGGGTTAAGTTCTTTGATCAGAAGATAGAGTGGCAGAATGGATTGAAAAACAAGACCCAACCATATGCTGCCTATAAGAGACTCATTTCACCTTTAAGGACACACATAGATTGAAAGGAAAGAAATAAAAATGGACATTCCATGCAAATGGAAAGCAAAAGAGAAGGGGATGACTGTATTTAGATGAAATAGACTTTAAATAAACTGTTAAACAATACAAAAGGTCATTATATAATTATAAAGGAATAAATTTATCAGGCAGATGTAACAATTATAAATACGCATGGACCGATCATTGAAGTACCTAAATTTATAAATGTATAAAGTAAATTTTAATAGATCTGAAGAGAGAGATTGTGACACAGTAATAGTAGGGTACTTCAGTAGTCCATATTCAACAGTGAAAGATCATCTAGATAGAAAACCAATAAAAAAGAAATTGGACTTGAAATATACTTTAGATCAAATGAACCTAAGAGACATGTACGGAACATTCCATCCAACAGCAGAAGAATGTACATTCTACTTAAGCACATATGAAAAAGTTTTCAGGAGAGCTTTTATGTTAGACCACAAAACAAATCTTGACAAATTAAAGAAGATTGAAATCATGTTAAGGATCTTTTCTGGCCACAGTGGTATGAACCAGAATTTATAAAGGAGAAACTTTGGAAAATTCACAGAGGAAATTAAACAACATGCTTCTAAACAATAGGTCAAAGGGAAAATTGAAAAGAAAATTAAAAAATATCTTGAGACAAACAAAAGTGGAAATGAACACCAAAACTTATAGAATGCGGTAAAAGCAGTTATAAGAGAAAAACTTAAAGCAATAAAGACCAACGTTAATAAAAAGTTACCAAATAAACTGAACATTACACCTCAAGAATCTAGAATAAGAGTAACAATCTAAACCCAAAGTTAGAAGGAAGGAAATAGAGATCACAGAAGAAATGAAATGGAGACTAGGAATACAATATAAAAGATTAATAAAACTAAGAGTTAAGTTTTTTGAAGATAGAATTGAAAAATGTTTAGCTAGACTAAGAAAAAAGAGAAGGCACAGAAAAATAGAATCAGAAGTGAGAGAAGAGATACTGCAACTGATACCACAGAAATATAAAGGGTTGAAAGAGACTGCTATGAACAATTATATGTCAAGAAATTGGAAAATGAAAAAGAAATGGATGAATTCTTATATGACCCACCATGACTGAATAATGAAAAAATAGAAATAATTAACAGACTAATAATCAGAAAGAAAATTGAATCGGTAAGAAAAACTCTCAAAAGCCTAGGACCTGATGGCTTCATTATTGACTTCTATCAAACATTTGAAGAAAAACCAATGCTTCTCAGTCCTTCCCAATTTCTTGTGAAAAACTGAAGAGGATTAATACTTTCAAACTTCTTTTATGAGGTCAGCATTACGCTGATATAAAAGCCAGACAAAGAGACTACAGTGAAAAAAAGGATAGTCCAATATCTTTCATGAACATAGGTTCAAAAATTCTCAGGAAAATACTAGCAAGCCAAATTCAACAGCACTTTAAAAGGATCATTCACCATGATCAAGTGGAATTTGTCTCTGGAATGCAAAGATGTTTTAACATATGCAAATCAAGTAATCTGTTTCACTGCATTAACAGAATGAAGAACTAAAACCACATGATCATCTCAATACAGAACACTCAACAGAATTCAGGATCATTTTATGATAAAGCTCTAAAAAGATAGGTATAGAAGGAATATACCTCAACATAATAAAAGCCATATATGGTAAGCCCACAGCTAACATCATACTGAACAAGGAAAGGTTGAAAGCTTCTTTAAGATCAGGAACAAGATAAGGATACCCACTTTGACACTTCCGTTAAACATAGTACTGGAAGTGTAAGCTAGAGTAATTAGGCAAGGGAAAGAAAGAAAAGACATCCAAATCAGAAAAAACTAACTCAAATTGTTTGCAGATCATATAACTTTATGCACAGAAAACTCTAAAAACTTCACTAAAAACCTTTTTGAAATAGAAAAATTCAGTGAAGCTGCAGGACAGAAAACATATAAGAATGAGCAGTGTTTCTATATACTAGCAATAAACTATTCAAAAAAAATTAAAATAATCTCCCTCACAATAGCTACAAAAAATTGGAATAACTTTAACCAAGGGGGTAAAATATCTGTATATGAAAATTGAAAAGCATTGATGAAAGCAACTGAAGAAGACACAAATAGAAATATATGTCTTCATGAATTAGAAGAATTAATATTGTTAAAATGTCTATACTAACCCAAATTGTCTACATATTCAATGAAACCCCAATCAAGATTCCACTGACATTTTCCACAGTAATAGAAAACAAATCTTAAAATTCATATGAAACCACAAAATACATCAAATAGCTAAAGCAATCTTGAGCAAACAAAACCAAACCAAAAAAAAAAAAAAAACCCAAACCAAAAACAAAATTGAAGGCATCACACTAAGTAACATCAAAATGTGCTACAAAACTGTAGTTATCAAATAAATATACTACCAGCATTAAAACAGACACATAGACCCATGGAAGACAATAGCGCGCCCTGAGACAAATCTATTTCTATGGTCATTTTTTTGGGTTTTTTTTTTTTTTTTTTTTTTTGACAAAGTTGACAAGAACACACAAAGGGGAAAGGCCAGTCTTTTCAATAAATGGTACTAGGAAAATTGGATATTCATATGTACAGGAATGAAATTGTCTCATACCATATATATGAATCTACTCAAAACAGATTAAAGTTTTAAATGTAAGATCTGAAAGTATAAAGCCACTAGAGGAAAATGCCAGGGAAAAATTTTATGGCATTGTTCTGGGTAGTGATTTTTTTTGGATATGACCACGAAAGCACAGACAACAAAAAAAAACATAGGCAAATGGAATTATGTCAGACTAAGAAGCTTCTGTACAGCAAAGGAAACCATGAACAGACTGAAGAGACAGACTGCAGAATGTAAAACATATTTGCAAATTAAAAATCTGATAAAAGGTTAATACCCAAAATATATAAGGAATTTAACACTAAAAAACAACAGGATTAAAAATGACAACCTGAATAGATAACTTTTTTTTTTCAAGAAAAGACACACAAATGGCCAACAAGTATATTTTAAAAAGCTCAACATTCCTAATCATCAGAGAAATACAAATTAAAATCACAATGAGATCGCATCTCACACCTGTTGGAATGGCTATTATCAAAAAGATGGAAGACAAACATGGTGAAGATGTGGAAAAAAGAGAACCTTTGCAAACTATTGGCAGGAATGTAAATTAGTACAGCCATTAAGAAAAACAGCATGGCGGTTCTTTAAAAAAATTAAAAATAAAATTACTATATTATTCAGCAATTTCTCTACCAGGTATATACACAATAAATATGAAATTTGTATGCTGAAGAGATTTGTACTCCTAGTTGCATTGCAGCACTATTCACAATGGCCAAGATATGAAATCAACCTGTGTCCATCAATAGATGCATGAATAAAGAAGATGGCATATAGATACCATGGAACACTATTTGGCCATAAAAAGGAATTCTGTCACTCCATGGATAAATCTGGAGTAAATTATGTTAAGTGAGACAGCCAGGCACAGAAAGACATATGCCACATAATCTCATGAGCAAAAGGTAGAAAAGTTGATCTCTTAGAAGCAGAGAGGAAAGAAGAGATGTTGGTCAAAGGTTACGAAATTTCAGTTAGACAAGAGGAATAAGTTCCAAAGCTCTACTCTATTTCATGATGACTACTGTTAGTAATCATATGCTGTATACTTGAAACCTGCTAAGAGAATAAGTTTTAATATCTTCACCACATACATACAAAAAATAAGTAGATGGGGTGAGTGATATATTTATTACCTATTTAATCATTCCACAATGTATAAATTTAACAAAGCAGCATGAAATATGCATAAATGTATAAAATTTTTGTTTGTCAAAGTAAATAAATGCAACAAATATTACAGTAAATAATTTTGGAAGGAAATTATAGGCAAAGAGGTAATGAACCCAGAATTCAGGATAATATTTCTGATGGTGTTGGGGATCCAGGAGCATGGAATGTGAGGAATCATGTGGTAAATTGTTATTTGTTGTGAATGTTGTAGCTTTTGAGTTTTGATGATTTTTACATTACTGAAACTAACTAAATCATCCATACATAGGAATGAAAGTATATCATGAATGAACAATTATGGTTAATTATCTGGCTGTGAAGTCTAATAGCTAAGTATTCAAAAGACAATAATTAAATATCCAAAAGATAATAGTAAAAGTAGAACAAGAACAGTGGTACAAGGAAACACAGTTATTTTTTCCATAGAGTGGGTAAGAAATATAGAAACAGTAGAGGAAAGGCTGATAAATGTGACTAAATAAAAATTTAAACCTCCTGTTCAACAAAATATTACTGTATACAACATCAAAAGACCTACTACAAACTAGAGGAAATATTCTAACACGTTTGACAGAGAAAAGACAACTTTTCTTAATATTAAAATAAAGTACTTATAAATCAATTAAAAATAATTAGACATCAGGGATATACAAAATATATTTTATGTTATCCAATTGGCTGAGATTTAAAAGTTTGAAAATATACGGTAGAACATAAATCTTTCCAACAACTTTGGAAGACAATTTAGCATCAAATAACAAAATTTAAAATGCATGTACTCTTAGACCAAGAAATTCACATAAATCTGTACTCTCACACATGTGAGAAATAATATATTTTAAAGAATAATCATAGCAAAAGACAGAAAGCATACAAAATCCAGCTGTTAATGAGTCATATCTTCATTTGCTAATATTGAAATTTTTATAATTGTTACTTAGGGCACAGAACAGTGTGCAAAGTTTATTCCCATACTTGTAAAAAAATCAAGCACATTATATCTATAACTGTATTACATAATGCAGTAGCTAATAAACACATGTGACTATTAAGTTCTTTAAATGTGGCTAGTCTGAACTGAGGTATGCTGTAGCACAAAGTACCCACTGGGTTTAGAAGGCTTAGTATTAAAGGAATATAAAATGCCTTATTAACAAGTTATTTTGATTATAAGTTGAAATGATAAAGTTTTGAAATTTCACCTGTTTCAATTTTAAAATACCGCTACCAAACAGTACCAATCTAACAAATACACCAGAAAGTGTTAAAAAGTAGCTACACTGAGGAGTGGAATTGGAGATGTAGGGTGAAATGAAGATTCAGTTTTTATTGCCTACTCTTTTAAATGCTATAATACTTAAAAATTACACAAATGGACTATCTTTGTAATATACAGATTGTAAACCATATCTGTTAAATAATTGGATAAAAGAACTAGTTACTGCCTTGATCCATGTGAGTTTCCATGAGTTAGGTGGTCCCTGGTCTGCTACTCCCTAGATCATTTGCATGAAGTACCTGTAGCTTTTTGAATTGTCATCCTGTATTAGCTTGACATCTTCAGTAGAGTTTGGAATAGTGGTCATTAGAATTGACTTGAGAGAGAACTTCTGTTCCACGTTTTTCCTTACCCTATTCCTTACACTTCTATTTATTCTTGTCCAGATGACTACTGAGGAGAGAAATGAGGAAGATAGAGGAGTGGGAACCTTGGGAAGGTTAACAACCTGAGAAACGTATTTATGATCTCAAAAAATTAATATCCATATCCGTTCTTAATGCTCCTAAAATCTGAATGAAAGTTTGTCTCTCTGTGTATTTATGAAAGGATTAAGAAAATATAGAAAGTATGAAAAGCCATCATCTCCTCAGCTCCCTCACAGTCCACATAATAGATCTTTCTGAGATTTGAAAAATGCCACACATCTGTCATTTGGAAGTCACACTAAAATATGCTGCTACCTTCTAAGTAATCTTTTATTTTTAATTGTAATATTATTTATGAGTTTTCACTTACCAGGAATTGTGTTGCTTTAAAAGTGATGGTATGAAACCCAATACATCAAGAGAAAGACATATGCTGATGAAATATGGTCCTGAATGTCATCATTCCGATGATGTATATTGGAATAGGTATGGAAGAGTAAAGTTGAAGAATGAGTCTGTGTGCTGTGCATTTTTGAATGATTCCTGTGAAAACTGTGACACTTATTATCCCTTTGCAATGTGATATAATCATAACGTGTTTGCCTGCTGAGGGAACCAGTTTGCAAGGCATCTAGGCATATATACCATTGACACTGGGCCACATCCACTTTAAAGGACTAAAATCAAATGAACCATAGAAAAAAAAAATCAAATAGATTGCATTTGAGTAAAATTAAACCACATCCCATCCTTATGACTCCAGGAACTTCTCACTACCTAGATTTTTTTGAACAGGTAAGAACAAGCTGTGTATATAGTCCTAGTCTTTAGGGAGTTCTGCAGGCATACTTGTGCCCTTTCAATCTAAAAAGTAGAAATTAGTTTTAAAAATCAATAATTCAAGACTTTTTTGTGACTAAAATGTTCTTCAGGTGAAGTCATATTTCTTCTCAGCTCTGGGAATCCTGGTTATGTTTCTGTAATTATTCAGTAGATTTCTTGTACATCTTCGTATTCATAATTACCTGGTATTTAACTTTCAATGATGACATTATTAAATCTAAGGTGACAGCTCTTCACTTGTGACATTTAATTTACTTTTCAATTTTCCTTCTCCCCTTGGTCCTTTAAATGGTTCTTAAAGGCAAACAACTGAGGAAACACTGTCAATCCCACAGAACATTCGCTATGATTATTTTTCTTGATAAATATCTTCAAAATAAATATGCAAATTCAAGTTGCAGTAGAGTTATTTCAAAGTAGTGTCCTTTACACACAGAACGGCAGTGATCAGATGCGGAATATCTTTTTAGGATTTGCCTAAGTAAGAGTGCTTTAGGATATGTTTGCTGCTAGGTATGCTAAAGGCCATAATTTGTACAGCAAATTTCTTTGCTATCTGCTTTGTCCTGATGGTAAAGAAACAAAAGGTTACCTTTTTACATGAAGGTGAACCAGAGAACAAATCTCATTTACTTATTTCCCTACAGATAAATGTTTTCCTCTGCTTCTTTTGTACATACTTAAGAAAAGTAAAAAGAAACCCACAATTATTTTTCATATAATGAGGAAAATATTTTTAAAAGAAATATGTAAAACAAGTAAGAGAACATAATTTATGTGACTTTGGAACTTTCAAATTGGGGAGTTTTATTTAGGAAGTCATTAAGTTTTATGAAATCTAAGCTGGATATAGAAACCAATAAGCATATTCCCATGATTTGATAAAATGTATAATACACTTGACCATAAAAATTATCAATGATTGCTCAGCTACTATCTTTTACAGAAGCACTGTATCCATCATGATGTTCTCCTAAAATAAGGTTTTCTGTTTGGTACAAGGTTATAAATGCTTATGTACATGGCACCACTCCTTTAATTATCATATCTCTCAATTTGTCTTTATAAGCCACCTATCTCCTATTATACAAAACTTGCTTTAAAAGTGGAAGGGGAATGTTACTTTTGAAACTTCATACCAGTAATTTTTTTTTTAATCCTGTTTGTTAGTATAACAGAATATTGTTGCTGAAAGGACAATTAGAGGGCACATCGCTAATATCAAGCATGAGGCAGGCAACTATTTTGCATTATTAACCTATAATACACTGGACTTCCAGGATGTTATTCTTTCTGTTCTTTTCCTCTATCTTTTTTTGACCATTCCATCTTGTGAAAGAGGCTACTGCCCTGTTCATACTTCTTTAGTTGTCATCAGTTGAGTGTGTTTCAGCCCATTTTCAACTATCCACGTTTGAACTTCTGACCATTCAAGCACACTTGATCTACAAAAAGGTGAACCTCAAAGTACCTAAGAATTAGTAGTGCCTCCTGGGAGCAGGTTCTAACTAAAGACTGATGGCAATTGGTTTCTGTCTCTTTGGAAGGCTCACTTTGAATCATGCATTCTGCATTGGTTTAGAGAATGCCCCGGTGAAATTGAGCTCTAGTTGTACCCTTTATTGGCTGTTTTACGTTTCCCATATCTAGTTCTGACTCTCCTAAGTGTTTCCAGGAACCACCTCCAAAATAAACTATTTGTACTCAAATGCTTGCCTCAGGGACTACTGCTGGAGAACCCAAATTAAAACACTTTTGATCCCTTTTTCTGGGTTGCTATCTTCTGGACATATTAGATTAACCCAGGGCTTAGTCCATAGACTTCTTTTCTTAATTAAATTCATTTCCCAGGAGGTGTCATCTAAACCTAAGGTTTCAAATATCCTTCAGAATTATACCAAAAGTTCTGTCTTCTTTTCAGAATATCAAATACCTCATTGATACCTCTACTTCGATGTCTGCAAGTTATCTCAAGATTACATTTCCTAAACCAAACTCTGTAATTTCTTCCCTAAGTGGCTGGGAACTGAATATACCACGTGGTATTCAGATTTTTATGTTGCGTACATTGGTCCTAGCTTTGTCATCAAGAGGCATGCAAAACATACTTCCTGCATCCTTCAATAGGAGAGAACTTCAAATATTTAAAGAAAATAGCCATGTGTCTTTTCTTGCAGGATTCTCTGGGATGCAGTTTTAATAATGCTATTTTGCTCGAATGTTCTCATATAGCAACAGTGAGTTTTATGACACTCTTCTCTGTAAACATCCCAGTTTTCACTTTTCCTCTCAAAATATGATAACTAGAATTGAATCTGATATTTCTTGTATGTTCTGTCCAAGGTGGGATATATCACACATTGTCACGAATTTGCTATATTCACAAGTATATGCATGCCCCCTTCCTCTTTCTCTCCCTCTGTCTCTGTCTCTTTTTCTCTCACACATACACGCATTTTATCAGGCTGTATGCTTCCCTTGCAAGACCTTGTATAGAACTTCTTTGTATATGTCAGCAATGTTATTGTTTTGTTATTTTTAATAAAACTAGACAATCATAACTAGTAAAAAAAAATCTTGACAGATTTTTCACAGAGCAGTCTTGTTTTAAAAATGTAATTTAAAGATAGCTTCAGAAAAGGGCACTGTGAGAGGATAAAAAAGCAATATAAATCTGTATGAAAACAAAGCAGCAGTGTTTATTTTGGGTAGTTGTTGCTTTGTGACATTGATCTGGGTGGCCTATTGGCCTATTCATCCTTTCTTTAGGGGAATCTGCAAGTCTGAGTGAGTGTGAAATTTGAAAGAAAACACAGATTACTTTTTTTTTGTCAAATGGTGAAGCTTTATATTCTCCTGTCAACCAGGCCTAGGTTAGCAACAGTTGTTCTTTGTACTTAGGAAGATGGATTTGTTTTGGTTTAGAAATTGTCAGGCCTTACCAGGGGAACAGTCCTACCAAGAAAGCAAGATATGAGCATAAGGAGAACATGTTCTAAGAACTAATCCTTTAATAAGGAGATCAGCCACTTTCCTGGGTACCGATGAAAACAATAATGATAACATTATGCTCTTATATGTGCACAGCATTTACAGACTTCAAAGCACTTTATATTTCCCTCCTCCCTCCCTCCCTCCTTCCTTCCATCCTTGCTTGCTTGCTTCCTTCCTCCCTCCGTCCCTCCCTCCCTCCCTTTCTTTTTGTTAAGTACTTAATGTGTGCTAGACAACTGTGCTAGATAGTGGAGATGCAAAATAAAATGTTTTCTCCTGTTAGGAAGAGAAGATCAAAATTATAGAGCCTGCCTTGATTATATACTGTAATTTGTTCACCTGTAAGGTGACTTCTGTAAACTTGGTGAGAACTCACACTATTTACACAACAAAGCTTACTTTCTTGACTCTTCCCTGCAAGTCAATAGGTATATAGTTTGGTGTGCATGTTAGACATAAGCAAACTGTTGCTAAATCATTTAACAGAAGATGACCTAAAACGATTCTCATAAAAATTAAAATTATAAGCACAGTATAAAAATTAAACTCAAAACACGCAATACAGAAGCCTATGTCAGTATTGCAAAGATTGAAATGGACATTTCAAACAAAATTCAGTTTCTCAATAAAAATTCAACCAGAAGAAACTCCTTATCTCAGTGGTTTAACAGGAAAATATTGTCCAATCTAGAGTATGCCTAGCAGTGAGAAATTGGTTTATAAAATTCACTTTATAATGTAAAGAGTTTTAATATGATGATATTGACAGAATGTAAGTGTTGGGTATAAGTTCAAAAGGGACTAAAAGTACTAATGATGCCTGAACTTAGAAATCTATGCAATTTACTGAGTAATTCCGTGATGTGAACAGTTGAAAATTGGACTCTCACCATTATTAATTTTTAAAAGCTGTAGAAGAATAAGGTAATTTTTCATGTATATTTGAGGACTTTAACATTGACATGGCAAGAGCTAATATAACTTAATTTCAAAGTTAATAAATGAAGCTATATTTAAATGAAGCTTTTGAGATTGAGTTGTGAACCCAGCTGATTCAGAGAAGTCGTTTTTATCACAGGTTGATAGAAAAAAAATATGGAGAAAAAATATCAATAACAGAAAACAACGATGGAAGTCCTTTACGGTGGTTATATTGAGATTTGCATTTATTTGGGATTCATGGGTGACTTAATAAAAAAGTGGCCATTATTTTCAAATTTTAAGATAAATGAAATTTTTGAGTCTCTGAGGCTCTTTGTGTGTGTGTGAACATTTTTAATTTCTGAAGAAATACAGGGCTTAGCAGAATCAGTGTCATTTTAAGGATATCAGCCAAGCATTAGTGTCCAGATTTATTTTTCTCATCTAATGATTTGAGAATCTAAATGGGTTTTAATATGCTATTTCACTGCTAACCTGCATTACTGTTTCTGTGGGACATGTAAGAGAGCACGTCATGTTTACTTGATGTATGATCAGTGCCTCTAAGAGCTTAGCTTATTAATTACTTGACACTGATGATGTAGAAATAATTGAAATGTAACTGACACAGGAACAGAAAATCAAACACTGCATGTTCTCACTCATAGGCGGGTGTTGAACAATGAGAACACATGGACATAGGGAGGGGAGCATCATACGCTGACGTCTGTAGGGGGGAACTAGGGGAGGGACAGCAAGGGGTGGGGAGTTGGGGAGGGATAGCATGGGGAGAAATGCCAGATATAGGTGATGGGGAGGAAGGCAGCAAACTACATTGCCGTGTATGTACCTATGCAACAATCTTGCATGTTCTTCACATGTACCCCAAAACCTAAAACATAATTTATATATATATATATATATATATATATATACACACACACAAAAGAAATAATTGAAATGTGATGTGGTTCTATGCTTTTTCTGTAGGCAATCTCTGTTGAATCAGGCTTTCTGATGTTTTAAACTTAAAATAAATGGGAAGGGATTTGGCCCATTCATTACATCTTTCTGTTTTTAGAGGTTGTTTCCAAAATTATCAGAGTATTTGGATATGTAGAGAGAAACATTGTTTAAAGTACCTCATATAATTCAGCAAATATTTTCTAAGCCCCAACTCTGTGCCATTTCCCATAGTTGCTATTCAGCGTTGAGTAAACAAAAACTGAGTTTCTGATGTTAAGAATTCCATTGACTTAAACTGGCAATTTCGAAAAACTGAAAAAATATGAATAGGTATTTAAAAGCTTGCTACCAGAATAATAATGTAGGAAATATTCTAATGAAGTGAACACGTCTAATCAGAGAATTGGTTTATGAAATATAGCCACCTCTGGGTACGGGCAGTCCGATGTAGTTTTTAGAGCCCAGGCACTGAAGGGTGACCTCTTGGGCTTAAATCCCTGTTCTACCATTCACCAATTCTGTGGCCTTTGCCAGGTACATAGGGGTTGGACTGCAACATTAGGTAGTTACATGAATTGAATAGTTGAATTTGTTTGAAGTACTTAGAATAGTGTCCACTAAGTGTTAGGGACTGATGACCTTTGTTACATCCCATTCTGTGATGTCGCCATTCCAAATGGCTTGGTCATCTTTATCCATCCTTCTGTTGGAAAATATATCAAACTACCATCTCTGGAAGATAATATATGAGATCAAGTTTTGTTTTTCTGGGAGCTGAGATAAAGAAATCTAATCAAAGAGCTTTGAAAGTTGTTTCAAAATATTCCTAAAAAACTCAACAATGTAGAAATGTTCCAGGGCAGAGTTTTCTTTGTGGATGTAAATACACCTGCATATGCACATGCTATTACTATGACTGATCAGTATTTTGCTTTTCTTACAAAATGGCTTTATTGATATATAATTTAAATACCATGAAATTCACAAAGTAAATTCAATGATTTTTAGTAAATTGACAGAGTTAACTGTTTCACCATCAGTACAATCCAGTTTTAGAACATTCACATCACGTCAGCAAAATCCCTCACAGCCATTTGCAGGCAACCCGTTTCCATCCCAGCCCTAAGCAACCACTGATGTTTCTGTCTCTAAAGATTTGCTTTTTCTGGATGTTTAATATAAATAGAATCATACAATGTGTATTTTTTTCACAGTTATCTTTTAAAACTTAGCCTCATATATTTGAAGTTTGAACATATACTATGTATTAGTAATTTACTTTTATAACTTAGAATGTCATTGACAAATCTTTTCATGCTGGTTTATCGAGATTTATCTCATTCTTCTTAGTGACTACAGTTTATTTTATGACTATACCATAATTTTAAATAATTTCTTAATGGAATATATTAAAAATACATAGTTTTTTTCTGGTAATGTAGCCATTTATTATTGCCATCAAATACCACATACTATACATAATTGTATTACTATCCTTTTGGGGATACTTTCAACTTTTATTTAGATTCAGGGGGCACATGTAAAGTGTTATATGGGTTTATTGTGTGATGGTAAGATTTGGGATATAAATGATCCTCTCACCCAGGTAGTGGGCAGAATACCCAATAGCTGCTTTTCAACCCTTGCCCTTTTCCCCTCTAGTAGTCCCTGGCATCTATGTTGCCATCTTTATGTCTGTGAGTACCAATGTTTATTTCCTACTTTTAAGTGAAAATATGTGATACTTGGTTTTCTGTTTCTGCATTAATTTGCTTAGGATAGTGGCTTCCAACTATATCTGTGCTGCTGAAAAGGACATGATTTCATTCTTCTTTTTAATAGCTGCATAATATTTTGTGGTATACATGTACCACATTTAGTTTATCCAATTCAGTTATTGATGGGCACCTAGGTTGATTCCATGTCTTTGCTATTGTGAATAGTGCTGCGAGGAACATATGCGTGGATATCTCTTTTTGGTAATATAATTTATTTTCTTTTGGATTCGTACCCAGTCACTGGGTCAAATGGTAGTTTTGCTATAGGTTCCTTGAGAAATCTTCAAACTGCTTTCCACAGTGGCTGAACTAATTTACATTACTAGCAACAGTATGTGAGTTCCCTTTTCTCTGCAGCCTCACCAACATGTGTTGTTTTTTTGATTTTTTAATAGTAGCCATTCTGACTGGTGTGAGATAGCATCTCATTGTGATTTTGATGTGTATTTCTCTGATGATTAGTGATAGTGAGCATTTTTTCATGTTTGTTGGCTGCTTGTATATCTTCTTTTGAGAATTTTCTGTTCCTCTTTATTGCCCACTTTTTATTGGGGTCATAAATGGTGCTGGGATAGCTGGCTAGCTGTATGCAGAAAAATGGAACTGAACACTTACCTTTCTCCATATACAAAAATTAACTCAAGATAGATGAAAGATTTAAATGTAAGATCTCAAACTGTAAGATACCTAGAAGAAAACCTAGGAGACACCGGACATCAGGCTTGGGAAAGATTTTATGACTAAGTCCTCAAAAGCAATTGCGACAAAAACAAAAATTGACAAATGGGACCTAATTAAATGAAAGAGCTTCTGTGCAGCAAAAGAAACTATCATTAGAGTAAACAGACAACCTACAGAATGGAAAAATTATTTGCAAACTATGCATCTGAAAAAGGTCTAATATCCAGAATCCATAAAGTACTCCATTCAACAAGCTTAACGAAACATTTTTAAGTATTTTATTTTCATTTTTTATTGTGCATAATTCTACATAAGCATTCTTGTGTAAATATATTGGTAAACTTTTATTAGTATTCATATAGGATAAATTCCTTAAAGGAGAATTTCTGGGTTGAGGAATATAATACATTTTACATTTTGAGGCACATTTCTAAATTGTTTTACAAAAGATTATACCAATTTATACTCCCATCAATAAATAAGATGAGGACTTGTTTCTCATTATATTAACATATATTTATTGTTTTTAAATCTTTGCTAATATGATAGGTAAAAGATGATAGCTCTTCATTTTAACTTATATTTATTTGGTTATTTAGTGAAGCTAGGTATTTTTTCATATTTGAATTGGCCAAATGCTTTTATGTTTTGGTGGATTATCTACTTATGTTTTTAAACCATGTTTTCTTTTTTATATTTCCCTTGTTAATGTGTAGGAAGTTTTACATATCGAAGCCCATTTTTTTTCTGCCACTTATGTTGTTTTTCTACTGACTTTTTCTCTCATACATTGTGTTTTTCAAGCTATGGAGTTTTGTTTTACCTTTTTAATGCTGTTAAACCTATTAATCATTCCTATTACAGTTTCTGGTATTGATGACATGTGTTGCTTTTTCCCAGCCTAATGGTTTATAATATACTTATTTACATTTTATTTTAGTATTTTTGCATTTAAATATATAATTTATATGGAATTAATTTGATAGCTTTAAATTTTTTTTATTCTCTTCAGTTTTCTTACTCTAGGTGAAATTTTTTTTTTCTTTTTCTCTCTAGTTGTTTGGAAGTTTTATATCTTTTTCTATCCTACTACATTTATTTTGGAAACCAATTTTAATACATAGATAATTTTACAGAGTTTACCCAGTTCTCTTCAAAGAAGATGAAACCTTTAGCTTGGTTTTACTTCATTTCTCCCTTTTTTCTTACACAATCTAACTCTATAATTTCAGGTTTTGTTTAAATCATTTGGAATTTTAGTTTGCTGGTTTTCTTACCACTATTTTCTGATTGTTGTAGCTCTCCTATTCTGGTCATTCATTTCTGTTTTTCTGGTTTATTTGTATTTTGGCTGGAGGTGTTTCCTAAGTATCTCCCACTGGAAACGATTCTTAAATCATTTCTAAGTACTCGATGATCCAAAATGTCATTTGTAAACTTTTGCATGGAGAAAAACAGTCTAAGTCTTGAGGTGAAAACTTCTTCCTCTGAAGGAAGAGAAGGGATTGCAAGATGGGTCTGTAATGAGAGAATATGGGGAAAGAGTAATCATAGAGGAGGTAGCAGAGGCAGAAATAGACTATCATGTTTGGTATGGAGGCCTTTACAAGAGAGTTTGGGGTATTTTTTTCATATTCTTTTTGGCACTAGGAAGCCACTTATGGCAAGCAATATCAGTGCTACCATATTGCCTTGGATTCCTTGATTATTTTGTGCTCTTCCACTCCAAACAGCCAACACCAGTGTCTGTGATGAAGGACCGTCCACATCCTGAGTCTGCTTTGTTTTCCCATAAAACAGGAAGGGTCTGGGAATGTTTGTCCTCTTGAAACAATCCTTAACCAATGGCTGACAGTGCAGGGTCATAGATATCCCAGCTTTCATGTCCCTAGCGGGAGTGACTCTGAGGGACAACAAGTTCTCCAACTTCCTTGTGGTATTGAGCTAAAATTCCCATTCATGGGGTTTACTTGATAGTGTAACCCTCTTTGGTTTCCTTTTCTTCTCTGGTCCACTTTCCCACTCTCCCCAGATTTTCCTGAGAATACTTCCAAAATCAGTTTTATATAAATTGTCATCACAGCGTTTCAGGGACCTTACTCAAAACCTGCTGGAAGGATTTCTCTCTCTCTCTCCCTCTCTTTCTCTCTCTCTCCACCGCCCGCCTTTCCTATAGTGGCTCTCTTCAGTAGTGCTGCATGAGGTAACAATACTTAACTCATCTTTAACAAACTAAAAATTTCATAATGCAGCGATTCCCTTTAACCAGAAATTCTATCATCTTCACTGAAAACTAGAAATGCTGCCCTCATCCCTCCTCAACTGTTTTCTCAGGACCAATATTTTACCATGGGGGTATAAATCTCAACAGAACTGACAGATACCGGGTTGTAGTGTTACTCTTCTACCTGTTTTGTGTGTTCTTTGGTGTAAGGGTTCCGCAGAAGACATGCTTAGGAGTTTAGTGAGAAAGCTTTTCTAGTTGATGAACACAGGCCTTTTCTCCTCCTGTTTTTACATTCAGGCAAGAGAGTTGGTCAGGAAGGCTTTCAAATCTCAAAAACCATGACTTTGAGGATTTTGTTGAATCTGGCTATTTGAGCCAGACTTCTTCTTTTATAGTGGACTGTTTTCAAGGTTTCAAAATCCTTCTTGGAATCTAATCTCTATTCATTTTCCCTTTGCCTCCAGTTGCTTGACTTACCTATATTTTACTGGTTTCTGTCTTTGAACATTAAAAAGTATATTCATATGGCTAATAAGTATTTGGGAAGTTTCCTACATGTATTAGTCACCATGACACAAATCCACAGTAAAATATCACTGTATACCCAGAAGAATCTCAAAAGTTAAAAAAAATTACACTAATTACAAGTGTTGGTGAGGTTTTAGAGTAAGGTAGAGCTCTCGTAAGCTGCTGGAAGGAATAAAAATTGATGCATTCACTTGGAAAAACTGCTTAGTATTTTCTACTAAAACTGACCATGGTCTCAATCTATGGCCCTCTAAATTTAACTCTTAGTTGAGACCCAATAGAAATGCCTGCAGTTGTGTACCAAGAGCCATGTACTACATTGTTTGTCATAGCATTATCTGTGATAGCTAAAGATTGGAAACAACCCATGTGCCCATCAACAGTACATTAAATAAACTGTAATTAACATTCGTATCATGAATTTATACATTGCAATAAGTAAACAGCTACTGCACACAACATGAATGAGTGTCACGAGCACAATAATAAGCAAAAGAGCCCAGATATCAAGAATAATGTGCAGTTTGGCTTGCATAAAGTCTTAAAGGTGCACAACTCATTTATAGTGCTACAGAAAAGGCTAGTTGTTACTTTTGGGAACAAGAGAGGAGGTGTTGATTGAGTGATGGTGTGAAGGATTCATCTGGGGGGCTAGGAAAATTTTATTTCATTACCTGGTTGTCAGTTCATAGATCTTCATTATCAAAAAATTATTGAGTTGTGCATACATGTTGTACTTTCTGTGTGTGTGTTATATTCCATTATGATTTTAAAGTGAAAGGGGAGAGGGAGACCATCCTGGCAGCAGGGGGATGGGGGCAGAAAGAGGGTAGCAAAGAAAATTAATTTGAAAGTTATTACAGTAATTATAGTAATCTTGACAAAGAGCACTCATTAAGGATGTGTTGTGTGCTCTACACAGCAACCCCACAAGGAAGCATTTATCTCCATTTTGTAACTTAGAAAACTAAGACATGGGCTTATTAAGGACAATGCTTAAGGTCACACAGGTATTTAGCAGTAAAGCTGGAATTTGCAACCAAGCCAGTCAGTTGGACTCTAAAACACGTGCACCTTCACATCAGATTATAAACTCTTGGGATACTGGTATTTGGAAAAGATGATTTTGGTGTTGATGAGATGAATTGGTGAGAAGTAGTTAGACTAAGAACACATTTTGTGGCTGGGCACGGTGGCTCACGCCTGTAATCCCAGCACTTTGGGAGGCCAAAATGAGTGAATCACCTGAGGTCAGGCATTTGAGACAAGCCTGGCCAACATGGTGAAACCTTGTCTCTAATAAAAATACAAAAATTAGCTGGGTGTGGTAGTGGACACTTGTAACCCTGGCTACTTGGGAGGCTGAGGCAGGAGAATTGCTTGAACCTGGGAGGCAGAGTTTGTGGTGAGCCGAGATTCTACCATTGCACTACAACCTGGGTGACAAGGGCAAAACTCATTCTCAAAAATAAATAAATAAATAAATAAATTAATAAATTAATTAATTTTCCATTTCCTGCTGAATCTGCTATTTGGTGTTAGAGAACAACAGAAATTACAGATAACTACTGTATTCTTTTGTTAGCAATTAAGTGGATGATGTTGCTGACTTGTGACAAAATAAATGTTATAAGGGTGTTAAGTGTAAAAAGGGAAATTAAGAGTTCTAGTTGAGTCTTGCAAATTCGAGAGATATATTAGATGTCCAAGTACATAGGCCAAATAGACAACTGGATCTATACATCCTATAATCTATAAATCTGGAGGGAGAGCAGGCTGGAAATATAAATTCAGGAGTCCTCAAATTATGGGTGAATTTTAGGTCATAGGAGATGATGAAATTATCTAGTGAGAGGCTGCAAAGAGAAAGGAATACAGAGCAGGATTCAGTCCTAAATTTAGGGGAAAGGCAGAGACTAGGATCCAGTGAATTAGTGGAAGAGAAATCAGAAGAAAATTTCTCAGGATTGAAAATGAACACAAATGTTCAGACTGAAGCACAATTTTCATATAGTACTAAGCACAATGAATGTGTAGAGACACCTAAACCCATTTTTATGAAATTTCAGAACACCAAAGATGAGAATAATTGTCCCCAAAAATGGGCCATGGAGAAGTTTAAACAAAAGTTGCCTACAAGGTAATAAAATTAGACTTCTTACCAACAGCACTTTATACTCACAGATAATAGCCAATACAGTAAACGTGATGGTAGAATGAAAACATTTTTGGAGTCATTAAAAATGCCTAGGTACCTCTTCATAGAAAGCTCCTTGAGGATATACTTCAGAAAAATAACAAATAAAGAATAAGGACATAGGATGCTGAAAACAGAAGATCCAAACTAGAGTGCAGTGAAGCAAAGTGTAATCAGCCTAGAAAGCAACTAATTCACATATGGAAAGAGAATTAAGATTCTTTTGGAAGGCATCTGAAAGAGAAAGAAAGGGAAAATGAAATGACACATAATATTATTGTGAATCTAGAAATATTCGAGAATATTCTAAAGGGAATTGGTAAAGAAAAACATAAGAATCTAATTGAACTGATTCTAAGTCCATTCTGTTTTAAGTGGAAACATGCCACTGGAGAAAGAAATGGAGTCATAGTTTATTACCTAACTCATTATTAGCATGCCATAGTAAATTAATTTAGAATCAGCCTATAAACAAATGATGGAAGACTGTGCTAAGATTATAGAACAAATTATAAACAGTATCAACTGGCCATTATTAAAAGTTTGGACAGACATGTGAGATGGAAGGAGGAAGAAAGAGAGAAGGAAAGGGTGGGGGCTCTAGTGTCCTCTTGACTTAAAAAAAATAAAATCAGGGTATGTTCTCTATAATTTATAGGCTAAGAAATGAAATTTTAACTAGTGTTGTTGTTACTGCAGAGGTGTTTAGAGGGAAAGCTATAGTGATGAAACTATATATAGAGAGAAAGGTTTGAGGAAGTGGGGAGTGGTGTTAAGTGAGTGAAATCCTCTCATAGCAGGAGGCCAGTAGATAAATAGTGGAATAAATGTGCTAATTAAGTAGTTGAAGCAAGATTTAGAAAGAACAAAAAGCAAGCAGTTAAAAGTGTGTCTCTAGGGATTAACACTGTGGGTGGGGAGGCATGGAAAAGAGAATTATTGATTTTCTCTATAAGCCCTTCCATTCTTTCTGATTCTGAAACAATATTCACTTTTCTTTATGAAACAAAGAAAATTAAATGAAAACTTAAGTTATAAATAGGAAATTGTTATAAAATAACATTAATTAGGAAGAACTGAAAATAAAGTTAAAACAAAGAACCCATACAGGAAGCCTGGAGTTTGTGTTTAAAAATAACACGATTGGAAGCCTAGATCTAGACAAGTTCTTTGAACTGAAATCCTATAGGACTAATTTGCAAAAGGCAATTTTAAGAAAAAATAATTTTCTGAAAATGAAATGAAGATAGTGACATTGCAAAGTTGCAGATCAGAAATTAGGCATATTGGTAGGCTCCTCTCCACCCGATTTTCCCTGCCGATGTTTACAAAGCCTGTTATAATGACTTCAGAACCAATATTAAAAACTAATTAAAATATGAAAGCAAGAAAACACCTAAGAATTAATGGAACTAACTGAAGATTATGGATAAAAAGCAGATAATACATAGTAGGTGAAATGTTTCTTAGGTCTTTTCTGAAGAAGCAATTAAAGAAATTCTCCCTCTTTTAATTGTCTTTTGAATTAGGTGAAAAGAAATGGATCAAATAGTAGCAAATAAGGAGGGAGAATTCAGAACAAAGATGAAATTATTTGGCACAAGTGCCACCAATATCATCTTCTGTACCTATATGAAGATGATCTCAGAAACTTCCTCTACAGTTTTCCAGGATAGCAGCTGGAATTGGTATGTAATTTGAAGACTATGATAAAAGCAAACCCAACTGAATACAGAAAATAAATAAATTACTTAGATCCTGTTAAATTTCTTCAAGAATTATACCAAAATGTAATAGGTTTAAGAGAAAGAACATTTCATTGCATTCTGTGGCAAAAATAAGAAATACCCTCTAAAAGAGGCATAAGAACTCAGAATTATCGGAGCCACAGACATTTTAGCCAAGGAAGTTATCCAGTGACCTAGATTCATCTCAGTTTACTAGACCATGATCAGTGGCTTAGTTCAAGTCAAACTTGAGATAGACAAAGACATTAGTAATGCACTACACAGAATTAAAGAATTGATGTTAAATGTTCAGTGACACATCTAAGATCAGAAATAAAATTAATAGAAAATCTGACTCAATCTTAGGTGCCTGGTGTCCTGGTAAACCCCTTACGTGAATAACGCAACATTCATGTCACAATATGTCAAATCCATTCAAGATCCTAACACTAGAGGCTTTAAATGTAAGAAGCTAGTTGTGATAACTGGAAAATGGCTGTACTGAACACTGTTGTCTCTACATACATCTTCGTCCCTAGAGAACTGGTGTCTTTTATAGTTTTCCTTCAGATGGTAGATACTACAGAATTAAAAGGTATGTCAAAGACTGCTAAGTATCCACTAGTGAACCTGTGTCTTGAATTGTCCAGAAAAGTCTTATTTCATGTCTGCTGTCACAGCACAATTAGTAATGGCATCATGTTTCTTTCTTAATAATGTCCTATGTTGGAAGATAATTCTTGCATTTCTGTACACACTATGAGTGAGGCGGTAACTGTCCTTTGTTCTGGACTATCTTTTCAAGGATATTTATACAGTGAACAGCCTTGGGAAATAGTGTTTTTCCAGAACAAAAGACAGGCATACACTATCATTATAAAAGATTTGGATCCCTAAATTCAAAGTTCCTTTCCTATAATGCCACCAATTGTGTGCACTGGTGTCCATCTGCATTATGCCTGTGAGACTTGGGGGCAAAGTAAACTGATGTAAATATGATGATGTTCATGTTGCTTGCAGAGCAATGAGTAACAAGACTCAATTCTTAACGTTACACATATCTAGTACTGCCATGCAATTTAAATATACAAGCACACAAGTCAAGAGCAGTAGGAATATGGGGAAATATTTGCAGTGAGTAAAAGTAAATGTATAATAACTGATATCAATTATCCAGCTCCATATGAAGATATGCACATAGAGACATAATTTGAGCTACGTGAGCTAACAATCAAGATAAGGCTGAGCAATTGCGAGTGTAAAATGTACTCGGGAGGATGAATGATTTACGCTAAAGTGATGTGGTCGGCAGCTTCTTTCAATTCTCATTGTTATGTCCTGGAAGTCCAATTCCTGCCTTCTTGGAATGGCTTCATTAAGCAAGTAAAATTTGAAGAGGGATCTGAGAGAGTTGAAATACTTTTCATGGCAAATGGGCAAGGGAAAACTGGCTAACAACTGACTTCATAAATCAAGCAGTATCTGTATGTAATATATTTCACAAAATGCTTTGGGTATAGTAGAAATACAATGGTTTCAAGGTGATGTTTGTTACCTAAAAGAACGTGGAATTTTGTTGGTCTTCAATACCAACATTAAAAATGCCAACACAATTTTGTAGCATGAAAAGAAGTAGTTAGGCATTTTCATGGAGAATATGGGAGTTGAGGTATGCCTTAAAAATAGAATGTTGGGAAGTGGAAATCTTGTTAATAGTTGAATATGACCAAATGGTTCCTCATTTAATGGAAAGATCTTAATAATAAGTGTTTTATTATTATTGTCTCCTTAGACCTTTAGATCAGTGCAAGTTTGCTCTTAGGGCATGAAACTACCTGAGGTTAAAATAGAAACTTTGATGGAGAGTACTGAATTTGGGATAGATATTATTCAGAATTCTTAGGTGCCATATATAATACTGAAAAGGGAAGGATTCCTTTGGGTTGGGATTCCTTAGATAGGTTCTTTTGGAGCAAATGGGGAGTTAAACAAAGTTTCAAAGGAATTGAGAGTGAATGTGGCTCAAAGAAACTCTCAGGCTAGGCTCTGTGATGTGGTTTGGCTGTGTCCCTACCCAAATCTCATCTTGAATTATAGTTCCCATAATCCTCACATGTCATGGGAGGGACCTGGTCAGAGGTAACTGAATCATAGGGGCAGTTACTCTCATGCTGTTCTCATGATAGTGAGGTCTTGGATCTGATAGTCTTATAAGGGGCTTTTCCTTCTTTTACTCATTCTTCTCCTTCCTGCCTCCATGTGAAGATGGAGGTGTTTACTCCCCTTCCGCCATGATTGTAAGTTTCTAGAGGCCTTACCAACCCTGGGGACCTATGAGTCAATTAAATCTCTTTCCTTTATAAAGTACAAAGTCTCAGGCAGTTATTTATAGCTGCATGATAACAGACTAATACACTCTATCTTTGCTATTATTCATTTTTTTAAAAAAATGTAATTGTGGTAAAATACACCTAACATAAAATTTACCATCTTAACCACTTTTAAGTATACAGTTCAGTAGTATTATGTTCACAGTGTTGTACTGCCAATATTCAAAACTTTTCCATCTTGCAAGATGTTACTATATATCCTAAAATACAACTCCCTATTTTCCACTCCCATAAGTCTGTGGCAACCACTTGAGAACTTTCTACTTCTATGAATCCAGATTCATAGAATCCAGAAATACTGCATTATTCCAGATACCTCATGTAAGTGGAATAATGTAGTATTTGTATTTTTGTGACTGGATTATTTCACATATTCTCAAGGTGCATCCATGTAGCATGTGTCATAATTTCCTTCCTTTTAAGGCTGAATAAAATATTCCAGTATATACATATACATCACAATTTGCTGATTCATCCATTGATGGTCATGTGCATTACTTTTAACTCTGGCTGTTGTGAATAATGCTGCTATATACAAGGGTATACAACTATCTCTCTGGGGCCTGAATTTCAATTCTTCTAAATATATACCTAGAAGTAGAATTGCTAGGTCATGTGGTAATTATAGGTTTAATTTCTAAAGGTACTGCCATACTGCTTTTTATGGCAACTGTACTATTTTTATTCCCACCAACAGTTTATGCAGTATATAAGGATTTCATTCTCTCCATATCCTTACCAACACTTGTTATTTACTGATTTTTTGTTTTTTATTTTTATTTTTTATAAAGCTGTTGTAATGATTATAAGGTGATATATCATTGCATTGCTCCAATGATTAGTGATGTTGAGCATCTTTTCATATGCTTGCTGGCCTATTTGAATATCTTCTTCAGATAAATGTCTATTGAAATCCTTTGGTCATTTTTTAATCTGTTTTTTTTTTTGTTTTGTTTTGTTTTTTGTTTTTTTTTGTTGTTGAGTTGTTGGAGTTCTTTATGTGTTCTGGACATTAACCTCTTCTCTTATATATTATTTGTAAATATTGTCTTCCATTCCACAGGTTGTCATTTGACTCTGGTGATTATGTCCTTTGATATGCACAGAAGTTTTTAATTTTGATGTAGTACAGTTTATTAATACTTTTGCTTTCAATGCCTTTGCTTTTGGTTTTATAGCCAACAAATCATTGCCAAATCCAATGTAATGAAGTATTTCCTGTATGATTTCTTTTGAGTTTTTTAGTTTTAGGTCTTGTTTAGATCTTCAATTCATTTTGACTTCATTTTTTTCAGATGTGGATATCTGATTTTCACAACACCATTTGTTGAAGAAACTATCCTTTCCCTATTGAATGAATGATCTTGGTACCATTGCCAAAAGTTATTTGACTGTATTTCTGACCTCTTTCTTCTATTCCATTGTTCTACATATCTGTCTTCAAGGCAGTACCACACTATTTTTATTACTGTGGCTTTGTAATAAGTTTTAAAATCAAAGTGTGTGATATACAACTTTGTTCTTTTTAAAGATTAATTTCACTCTTTGGGGTCCCTTGAGATGCCATATGAATTTCAGAATGATTTTTCTATTTCTGCAAAAAATCACCATTGGACTCTTGACAGGAATTGCATAAAATCTGTAGGTTACTTCAGGTAGCATTGACATCTTAACAATATTAAATCTTTGAATCCATGAACAAAGAATGGAATTCCACTTGTTTTAATCTTCAATTTCTTTTAGCAACATTTTATAGTTTTCAATGTACCAGTCTTTAATTTTTTTAGTTTATTCCTAAGTACTTTATTTTTTTGATGTTATTATAAGTGAAGTTGTTTTTCAAATTTTATTTTCAGAGTGTTTATTTCTGGTATAAATAAACAACTGACTTTTGCCTGTTGATTTTGTATTCTGAAACTGCTGAATTTACTTATTCTAACGTGTGTGTGTGTGTGTGTGTGTGTATGTGTGTGTAATCTTTAGAGTTCTGTATGTATTAGATCATGTTGTCCTCAACCAGAGATAATTTTACATCTTTCTTTCCAATTTTGAATGCCATTTCTTTCTTTTACTTGCCAAATTGCTCTGGCTAGAGCTCTAGTACTATATTGAATAGAAGTAGAAAAAGTAGGTGTTCTTGATCATTCTCGATCTTTCCTGATCTTAGAAGAAAAGTCTTTCACCATTGAGTATGCGGTTTCACCATTGAAGCTATTACTGACTTTTCCACTTGGCCTTATATGGTATAAAACAGCCTACTTTGAAATAAAATAGTCTTATCTCTTGAGACAGCTAAGAATAATATTGTGATTTACTAAGTAAAATTTTCTATTATTTCCTTCAATTTAGTCTACTCAATAAACAGTTTAAAAAGGCCCAGAAGGCAGCCATGACTGTGTGTTAGTTAATGACACTGATGGCAATGGGAAGTGGACAGAGTTTCCTGAAATTTGGGACAATGCCGCTTCAATGATGCTAAAGTCCTTCTTCAGCTCTAAGAATTTGTTGCAATTGTCAATCGAACTTTGTTGTAAATAACTCTTTTTTTTTTTTTTTTTGAGACAAGAGTCTTATTCTGTTGACCAGGCTGGAGTACAGTTGACGCCATCTAGGCCTCCTAGGTTCAAGCAATTCTCTGCCTTGGCCTCCTGAGTAGCTGGGATTACAGGTGCTCTCCACTACACCCGGCTAATTTTTGTATTTTTAGGAGAGACGGGGTTTCACCATCTTGCCCAGGCTGGTCTTGAACTCCTGACCTTGTGATCCACCCACCTTGGCCTCCCAAAGTGCTGGGATTACTGGCATGAGCTGCTGTGCCCGGTCGTAACTCTTAAATTCACCTCTCCTCCTCACTTCTTGGAATGAATTCTTTCTTCTTTCAATCCAAATATATTGATACCCATTGACCACTGTTCCTATCTCCTCTTTAAAGCTTTTTCTAACTCAGAATTCAAATAGGTATATTTTCTAGTGTTGAAATTGTGCTGTATCACAAAGGTTCTCAATGGCATGGCAACATTGCCTATAGTCTCTACAAGTAGATCTCTCACATTAATAACTGTGCCCCTTTTTTTCAAATGGACAAAATGTGATGAATGAAATATAACATTGACTTACTGGGGGACTTCTGAAGTCAGAACATTGAGCAACATATCTAAATCAGAACTTCATTTACACCCAGTAGATTGGAAATCTGAGATAATTGCAAGAAAACCAAATAGATTTGAATTTTAGTATGTAGGCATTTGTATATCATCATAGAATGTGGTAACTGAGGAACAATATATATAGATAATCTGAAATAGTATATACATGTTCCATTCCTTTCTTACGTATTTTCTTAATCTCATATGTATTTTAGAATATATATATACATATATATATGTGTGTGTGTGTGTTCCTATATTTATATATTTAGAAATGTCTGTTTTTATGTATATAATATGTATATATATGGGCATATTAAATATTTGGCTGTTGTAAAAGTTTTAGCTGTTTATTTAGAAATGTGTGTTTTTATGTATATAATATGTGTATATATGGGCTTATTAAAAAATTTGGCTGTTGTGAAAGTTACAGCTGTTTTAGTGAATATGCTGTTAAAGTGAACAGTGTTTTTCTCCTCAAAATTTCGCATTCATTGAAATGCCACTTGTCTTTTTAGGGAAAATGCTTACCCCTCCACTCTTTGCCTACCTCTCCAGAATAGGTAGTTACAGATGTTATGAATTACTTAAGGCAAGTCAGAATGTTAGGAGAAGTACATCAGCAAAATAATCTTCAATAAAAATAAGCATTTGAAAGAAAACATGCCATTTTCATGCCCTTGGCTGATTTTGATAAGGAAACAAATGACAATGATAACAAATGACATTTATTTGGTACCCACTGCATAGTCAGCATCAGGGATCTCTGCCACAGGCTGGTTTGTGTTAAAGAAGAGTTGTTCTGCTGAATATGGACTTATGTAAACGTCAAAAGAAACTCCTAAACAACTACTCCTGACAACTGAGACCCTCTTTGGGCTACTCCTTCTGCTCGAGATGGGGAAAATGGTAATGAGGAAGGTTTGTCTTCGAGAGATTTTAAATTTATTATGAGTTGAAAACCATAAAACAAGGAGCTCTCTAATGCTCCCTATTGCGGGGGACAGAGCTGGAAGATGGAGAAGATTTACTAGCTAACTTGGTCATATTGTGAGGGGCTTGAAGGGATGTGGATTTCCAAGACACCCAGATTTTTTTGCCCCAAATATACCCTCTATGTTTTATATTCTGTAGTAAAATATGTGAGCAGCATGCTGTGGAAGACACACAATTTCTTGTACATCTGTGCTGTACTACCAATCATCGTCCAGAAGCTCAGAGTGTGTCACCGTCAAAGATAAATCGTTCTTCACTCGAGAAAGGCTGTTGCAGCAATGTGGCATGTGGTTATTTGAATAGGAACGGAGCGATAAAGTTGTAATTGGGAAAAATGGGTAGGGAAGCAGCATTATAGACTCCAGAGGTAGAAAACAGAAGAGAACTCTCTGGGATTCCCAAATAATTTTAACCAGCACCCAATTTAATGTATTGAGTCATCAGAATTGCCTATGAATCACCCAGCCCTCTTTATTTTACAGGCACTCTTTCTTGCTGTTAGTGACATTGTGTGTATTCTGATACTATGTGGCTTAAGTTTCTGCCATTTCCAGAAGGGAAAGAAGGTGTTGCACTACTGCAACATGTTGGAGAGAGCTGACTCCCAGGAGCTATCAGTGCACTGATGTGGGAACATTTCCTTAGTGTTGGCTGAGAGTCAAGTCTGATTGCTCCACATATTCTAAGATGAGACACCAAAGCACCCTGATGTGGGACTAGGCGCTTATCCCCTCAATCAATTAACATTCAAATTAACATTGCAGAGACTGTGTGTGGTTGAAAATTGGAGAATTTCAGTTTTCTGTGCTTTTCCCTCGCATCAAGGCTAATTAGAGGGGCTTTACGGATAACACTTGGAGAGCTTTTGTGTGGCCTCTGCATTGGCAGGATAGGAGACAATGATCTCACTCTTGCCTGAGAGCTCTAAAGGGCAAAGTGAACTATGGCCACAGTGCAGCATTTGTATTTGGAACTACACTGCATTCCCACCATAGGGGTTACAGATGTGTGTCTCCCAAGGCTAATGATGATCAGGGAGGGAGACAACCTGCTAGGGTCCATACTCACCTTGCAGGGATTCTTCCAAGATGGCTTTCTAGAGGGGAATGGAGCCCCCAAAGTAAGAGTCTGTGAAGAGGAGAGGACTACAGAGAACCAGGAGCCTAAAAGTGGTTAGCAGGTGCAGCAAGAAGTATACTACTGTGGCAGGGAATGGCAAGGGAGAGGTTCATAGCAGTGAGGGCTCTGCAAAAATGCACAAAGGTGCCCATGGGAGAGGCAGCTTTAAATCCATAGCAAGACAAACACAACTCCAGGTGGATTACAATCTGAAAAGGTGTTAACTACACTCTTAGCCTTTTACACTCTCCACTGCATATCTACTGTAGAGTAATTTTCAGATACTTCTGTTCAAAAGATCTTTGAATCCCATCCTATTTCTTTCTTCTGCTAATAGTCTTCAGATAAGCCTACCAAGTGTGAAACTTTGGTATTGCATTGGAAGAAATTTGTATAATTCAACTCTGACTGTTTTAGGGGCCAGAGTGACAGACCACATTTAATCATCTGAGTGTATGCCTATGCATTGCAGAACTTGCCCTGGTTTTCATTCAGGGGAAGAAATAACAAAATCTGCAGACTGGGTTTGAGAAAGTCAAAGTAAAAGGAATAAAGGACTTTCTGTTGTATTATAATCTTAACCTGTTCATTGCATTAATCACATAAGTAAAAACTGTATTTGCTATTCAATTGTCACTCCAAAATCAATTACCCAGTTCTGCCCTCCGTATACTATGAAATGGCTGCCTTATTCTAAACTCCTCCTCAATGTGGAGACCAGATTGCAATATGTGCTTTCCCATGTTCTTCCTCATTGCAGGCTAAATACTTAAAAGGAGGAACTCTTTGATGCTGAACCTAAAAAGAAATATTACTACTATTTTGGAGGTTCCAAATATTCCTGGTTATAAGCTTTGGCTTCTTCCTCAGTCCCTGCTTTTAAGCTCTTATTCTGGCCTTGAAAGCCTCTTATTCTATTCCATATCTGACTTTGCTGATTCTATTCAGCTGATCCCTCACCTCAGCCTGTTTTCCATGATTAGAAGATCCCCTGAGAGCTAACCATCTTTCTTCCTAGACTCCTAAGAATCCCCACATTGAGAGATGATAAGAAGTCTTCCTTAATCATCATCATCATCTTCTTCTTTTTTTTTTTTTCTGAGATAGAGTTTCACTCATGTTGCCCAGGCTGGAGTGCAATGGTGCTGTTGCGATCTTGGCTCACTGCAACCTCCATCTCCCGGGTTCAATCAATTCTCCTGCTTCAGCCTCCCAAGTAGTTGGGATTACAGGCGCCCACCACACCCAGCTAATTTTTTGTATTTTTAATAGAGATGGGGTTTCATCTTGTTGGCCAGGCTGGTCTCGAACTTCTGACCTCAGGTGATCCACCCGCCTCAGCCTCCCAAAGTGCTGGGATTACAGGCGTGAGTTACTGCACCCAGCCAAAACCTTCCCTAAGTCCAGTTGGTGGGAACCATTGCTGTTTCTGGGACCACTGGTTATGGGAACTTGCCTGACCATGATGGGGGATTTCTCTTCTACTTGGAGACTGTCCTCCTCATAGCCAGGCTGAAACTATTATCAGTGAGTCTACCAGCCCTAGAACTTGTTCCACCACAGGAGGCAGTTGCCAGCTGTTTTTTAGGCCTAAGATAGATAAACCTATGTAGAAAACTAAGTCTAAAGAATGTTCTGGGATTAGTATAAATTTAGTCCAATATTCTATATCATCTTCATTTCTCAATGAAGATGGACTTTAAAATGGACCCTAACAATTATCCTGAGGCTGAAAGTAAAGTGTAATGGTTTAATAGATTCCATTTGCTGATAATAAAAGAAATTAGTCCTTTTAAAATAACTAATATACTCCAGATACTTTGCTAGTATTTTGTATACATTAAGTTTCAGCTACCTTCAAAAGTAGCATTTTATGATCTGCTTTTTTTACAGATGAGGAAACTGAACTCTGAGTGGGCTGATTCTAAAACCATGCATTTTCCCCAATGTGTGCAACTGTTATGTCACTCTGTTATACTGGGAGTTGAGCAACACTGGAATATATATATTTTTTTGTATACCTGAGTTGGTTTTATTTAAAACAGTGTTTTTCAACCAGGGGTGATTTTTGCCTCCTAGGGGCCATTTGGTAATGTCCAGAAACAGTTTCAGTTGCTGTGACTTTGGTGAGGGTGCTATTGGCATCCAGTGAGTAGAAGCCAGTGATGCTGCTAAACAGTGTATGCTATACAGAACAACTCCCTACAACAAAGAATTATGAAGCCCCAAATGTCACTAGTGGTGAGGTGGAGATACTCTGGTTTACAGAAATTTTGAAAAGCAGATTATATGACTGAATAGACAGTTGGATTTGGAAGTTTTGGCTAAATATGTTACTAAAACAGTGGGTGGTTGGGATAAAATTTTGTAAAAGAAAAAATTAATTTTATACTTCTTGACTACCCCAAGTCCCCAGAAGTCTTACAGATTTTAAAATGTTGGTATATATGGGCTGCCTGAGCAGGAAATGTCCTCTAGGAGTCCCTCTTGCCTGGAGTGAACCTAGGTAAGAATGGCCATTTCAGGTGGGCCCTGATTGATTTTGGCTTATACAGGATGCTTGTGAATTGAAAATTGTATTTTGAGAAGCCTGGAAGATTATAAAGCAGATAGACTGAACTCTTTACTAGCTGCAACTGAGATGCCATCAAGGAATCTTGCATTGCTTTCCAGAGTTTTTACCTCTTTGTCTTTCTTAATATCTTCTAAAATCTAAAACATACCTCACAGCAGAGTTCTGAAAATCCAGGTGAGTATCTTCATTTATTTTCATAATAAGAAAGTCATGCACATTTGCTCACTGGAACAAATTACCCAGTTATTGAATCAGGAAAGTGCAATATTACTTACAAACTGTTCTCCACTGGTACCCATAGCAGAGGAAAGATTGTTCTGGCATAGTGTAATGGCATCCAAATTATTATAGCATTAATTCAAGAAACCAGACAGTAAGATAAAAACTAGCAGGCCCTGAGCAGCAGTAATGTTCTGCTCCTGGAGCTGATAAGTTATTTAAAATACAAAACAGCAGAGAAACCAAGAGACTAGAATGGAAAAGGAAATATAATAATGATTTCAGAAAAGAGTTTGGAAAGGGAGATGTAATCACCTATTGGCCAACTTAATTCTTGACTTCTAAAGTGAATTAGAAGTGGGAAGAAACACATTTCCTTTTTATGTAATAAAGCGAGTCCAAGTATTATTCTTAATGAGGCTGTCCAAACTGCATTCGTATTGTTGCTACTACCCAGAGAAATATAAATGAATGTAAACATCTGTGCATACCCCATGCAATTGTTGCACAGCATGCTCAAGCTATAAAGATCCTCATAAAACAAAGCAGCCTGGATATTACTCAGGCTTATTTTATAATGCTGCCTCTGTTCAAAAATGCATACAGAGGGTTATTATGTACTCATAAATTCAGGCCAATTAGGCAGAGAAACATTCCAAGCATAATGCTGCATGTTCCAGCATTCTGTCACCTCCTTTAGGTGCTCTTCTGTGGGAAGAAGAAGGCTCAACAGAACTTTACACACAACTTGTTGTACTGGCAAGCAGAGAACACATGTTTGTAGGATTTGGGTTGTATAAATTATTCTTTTATATGGGATGGTGTCCAGTTGTTCCTAAATTAGTTGCATTTCAAAAGAATGGGAAATGATATAGTCATAACATAGGGATAAGGGTATGGAGACAGAATTTAAGAAAGCAGTTGTTGGGGGCAGATTTTGCAAATGAAGAAAATTATGTGTGTCAGAGTAAATGTGCATATCTTATTGTTCCAGGATGTTAAGCTCTGTCCTTGAAGATTTAAAAAGTTTAAAACTCATTTAGAAAGTTTCAATTCACAAGGAAATAGTAAACACTCATTTCCCCACTATTTAATTATTAGGAGTATGACTCAATTTATTGCGCACTCGTTGAGTGCCAAGTATTATACAACATGCTCAGGGCAAAAACTTAAGAAGTTTCATGGGATGTCAGTTTAATAAGGGTAAAAAAGAAACTCATAAACAAATACTATATTGCAATTATTTTTGCACCACCCGTTGCTTGTTTTAATATAATGCAAGATGATAAATGTAACTAAGTGTAGGAAGAAGAGAAAAAGATTAGAGAAGTATTTAAAAATTAGTTTGGATAATCTTGTTAACTGATTCAGGTTGGAGACCAAAGGAAAAGCACCCTTAATGTGCTGATTAGCCTTCCAAAATGGGGAACAAGATGGATAGAGGTTCCCTGCATCAAGATAATGGTACATGAAAAAATATACTTTTAAGGGAAACTTGAAGAGTTTATGAGATTGAATTAGCGTTTCTGAATATTCAGGTAGAAATTTCCAGCAACAAGGAAGAAAAATGGGCTCTGGCCATTAAGAGAGCATTCTGAGATGAAAAAATAGATTTGGGATGCTTTTACCTTGCATCCCAAGCTAAAAGCATCCCAAGCTAAAAGCATCCCAAGCTAAATCATTGTATGATTTTTCTTTCTTTTTTTTTGGTGTTTCTTATTTATCCTTTGTTTTTCTTTCCGTTATTTATTTTAGGTTCAAGGGGTACATTTGCAGGTTTGTTACATGAGTAAATTGTGTTTTGTGGGGGTTTATTTCATTACCCAAGTAATGAGCACAGTACCCAATAGGTAGTCTTTTGATACTTACCCTCCTCTAACCTCTCCCTCAAGTAGGCTCCAGTGTTTATTGTTTCCCTCTTAGTGTCCATGTGTACTCAACCTTTAGCTCCCAGTTGTGAGAACATGCAGTATTTGGTTTTCTGTTTCTGTGTTAGCTTGCTTAAGATAGTGGCCTCCAGCTACAACCTTGCTGTCACACAGGACGTGATTTTATTCTTTCTTTATGGCTGCATAGTATTCCACGGTGTATATGTGCCACATTTTCCTTATCCATTTCACCACTGATGGGCATCTAGGTTGATTCCTGTCTTTGCTATTGTGAATAATGCTGTGATGAACATATATGTGCATGTATCTTTACAGTAAATGATTTATATTCCTTTGGCTATATATCTAGTAATGGGATTGCTGGGTTGAATGGTAGCTCTGTTTTAAGTTCTTTAAGACATCTCCAGACTGCTTTACAAAGTGGCTGAACTAATTGACATTCCCACCAGCACTGTATAAATGTTCCCTCTTCTCCACAGCCTTACCAGCAACTGTTATTTTTAGATGTTTTAATAGTAGCCATTCTGATTGACATGAGATGGTAGCTCACTGTGGTTTTGATTTGTGTTTGTCTAATGATTAGTGATGTTGAGCAGTTTTCATATGATTCTTGGCCACATATATATCTTTTGAGAAGTGTCTGTTTATGTCATTTATCTATTTGCTCACTGGATTTTTTTCTTGTTTGTTAATTTGTTAAAGCTGCATATAGATTTTGCTGGATGCAGGTTGCAAATATTTTCTCCCAATCCATGGATTGTATACTCTGTTTATAGTTCCTCTGGCTGTGCAGAAGGTCTTTTGTTTAATTAGGTCTAACTTGCCAATTTTTGTTTTTATTACCATTACTTTTGGGATCTTCATTATGAAATTTTTGTCAGGGCCTCCAAATCTCGGTAGAGTCTCCCAAACTTCAACTCTTTTTCTTAGGTTTTCTTCTAGGGTTTTTAGACTTTATGTTCTACATCTAAATCTTTAATTCATCTTGAGTTGATCTTGTACATAGTAAAAGAACAAGACCTGGTTTCAATTTTCTGTGTATGGCTAACCAGTTATCTCAGTACCATTTATTGAATAGGGAGTGCTTTCCCCATTGTTTTTTTCAGCTTTGTCAAAGCAGATGGTTATAAGTGTGCAGCTTTATTTCTGAGTTTTCTAACCTGTGTCATTGGTCTACATGTCTGTTTTCATACAGATACCATGACGGTTTTATTACTATAGCCTTGTAGTATAGTTTGAAGTCAGGTAACATGATGCCTCCAGCTTTGTTCTTTTTACCTGGCAATGCTTTGGCTATTTGGGCTCTTTTTTGGTTCCATGTAACTTTTCAAAGAGATTTTTTTTTCTAGTTCTGTGAAGAATGTTGTTGGTAGTTTGATAGAAATAGCATTGAATCTGTAAATTGCTCTGAGCAGTGTAGCCATTTTAACAATATTGATTCCTTCTATCCATGGGTATGTAATGTTTTTCTATTTGTGTCATCTCTGATTTCTTTCAGCAATGTATTGTAATTTTCATTGTAGAGATCTCTTACCTCATGGATTAGCTGTATACCTAGGTATTCTATTCTCTTTACGGCTACTGTGAATGGAATTGTGTTCTTGATTTGGCTCTCCCCTTGGACATTAGTAATGTTGTATTAGTTTGTCTTCACAATGCTATAAAGTACTATCAGAGCTTGTGTAATTTATGATGAAAAGAAGTTTAATTGACTCAGTTCTGCAAGCTTAACAGGAAACATGGCTAAGATGCCTCAGGAAACTTGCAATAATGGCAGAAGGCAAAGGGGAAGCAAGCATGTCTTACCATGGCAGTGCAGGGGAGAGAGGGCGGAGGGGAGGTGCCACATACTTTTAAAGATCAGATCTTGTGAGAGTTTACTCACTATCATGAGAAGAGCAAGAGGAAAATCCACCCCAGTGATCCAATCTCCTCCCACCAGGCTCCACCTTCAATTGGACATGAGATTTGGGCAGATACCCAGATCCAAACCACATCATTCCACCCTTGGCCTCTCCCAAAACTCATGTCCTTCTGACATTGCAAAATACAATTATCCCTTCTTAAAAATCCTCCAGTCTTAATTCATTTTAGTGTTAACTCAAAAGTCCACAGTCTAAAGTCTCATCTGAGACATGGCAACTCCTTTCTGCCTATGGATCTGTAGTGAAAAAACAAGTTAGTTATACCCAAGATACAATGAGGGCATAGGCATTGAGTAAATTCTCCCATTCCAAATGGGAAAAATTGGCCAAAATAAAGGGGCTACAGGCCCTATGTAAGTCCAAAACCCCAGTAGGGCAGTCATTAAATCTTAAAGCTCCAAAATGATCTCCTTTGACTCCATGTCTCACATTCAGGCCACACTAATTCAAGGTGTGGGTTCACAAGGACTCGGGAAGCTCCACCCCTGTAGCTGTGCAGGGTACAGCCCACATGGCTGCATTCACAGGCTGTTGTTGAATACCTGCAACTTTTTCAGGCACACAGTGAAAGTTATTGGTGGATTTACCTTTCTGGGGTCTGGAGCTTAGTGGCCCTTTTCTCAAAGCTCTTTTAGGCAGTTCCCCAGTGGGGTTTCCCATCTCACATGTTCCCTCTGCACTGCCCTAGTATAGGTTCTCCATGAGGTCTCCACCCCTGCAGCAGTCTTCTACCTGGACATCTGGGTGTTTCCATACATGCTCTGAAATCTAGGTGGAGGTTGCCAAAATCTGAGGCTTGCATCCTCTAAAGCAGTGACACAGGCTTTACCTTGGCCCCTTTCAGTCATGGCTGAAGCTGGAGTGCCTGGGATGCAGGGCACCATATCCTGAAGCTGCACAGAGCAGTGGGGACATGGGCCTGGCCAACAAAACCTGTTTACCTCAGAGGCTTCCAGGCCTGGGATGGGAAGGGCTGCCTCAAAGTTCTCAAACATATCCTGGAATCATTTTTCTCATATCTTGGCTGTTAACATTTGGCTCTTCTTGACTTATGCAAATTCCTGAAGCTGGCTTGGCTTGAGTTTCTCCCTAGAAAATGGTGTTTACTTTTCTACCTCATGGTCAGGCTTAAAGTTTTCCAAACTTTTATTTTCTGCTTCCCTTTTAAATATAAGTTCCATTTTCAGACCATCTCTTTGTAAACACATGTGACTGTGGGCTGTTAGAAGGAGCCGTATTGGAAGCTTTGCTACTTAGAAGTTTCTTCTGCCAGATACCCTAAATCATCTCTCTCAAGTTCAAAGTTCCACAGATCCCTAGAGCAGGGGCCCAATGCCACCAGCGTCTTTGCTAAAGCACACAAAGAATGATCTTTGCTCAAATTCCCAATAAATTTCTCGTATCTATCTGACATTATCTAAGCCTGAACTTCATTGCCCATATGACTATCAGCATTTTGGTCAAAACCGTTCAACAAGTCTTTAGGAAGTTTTCAAGATTTCCCACGTCTTCCTTTTTCTGAGCTCTCCAAACTATTCCAACCTCTGCCTGTTACCCAGCTCCAAAGTTGCTTCCACATTTTCAGGTATCTCTATAGCAGTACCCCCATCCTGGTACCAAATTCCTGTATTAGTCCATTTTCACATTGCTGTAAAGAGCTACCTGAGACTGGGTAATTTATGAAGAAGAGAAGTTTAATTGACTCACAGTTCCACAGGCTTAACAGGGAGTATGGCCAGGAGGCCTCAGAAAACTTACAATCATGGAGGAAGGGGAAGCAAGTAAGTCTTACCATGATGGAGCAAGGTGTGGGGGTTGCATACCACATACTTTTAAGTGATCAGGTCTCAAGAGAACTCACTGTCATGAGGACAGCAAGGGGAAAAACTGCTCCCATGATCCAGTCACCTCCCACCAAATCCCTCTTCTAATTCAATGTGAAGTTTGGGCTGGGACAGAAATCCAAACCACATCATGTGTATAGAAATGCTACTGCTTTTGGAACATTGATTTTTTTTTTTTAATGCTGAAACTCTGCTAAAATTGTTTAGTAGATCTAGGAGACTTTTGGCAGAGACTATGGGGTTTTCTACATATAGAATCATATAATCTGTGAAGAGAGATATTTTGACTTCCTCTTTTCCTATCTGGATGTCTTTTTTTTTCCTTTCTCTTGTTTGATTGCTCTGGCTAGGACTCCCAGTACTATGTTGAATAGGAGTGGTGAGAGAGGGCATCCTTGTCTTGTTCTGGTTTTCATGGAGAATGCTTTCAGCTTTCCCTGATTCAGTATGGTTTTGGTTATGAGTTTGTCATAGATGGCTCTCATTATTTTGAAGTATGTTCCTTTAATGCCTGATTTGTTGACAGTTTTTATCATAGAGAAATGTTGAATTTCATTGAAAGCCTTTTCTGCATCTATTGAGATGATCATGTAGCTTTTTAGAAAACTCTGTTTATGCAATGAATCACATTTATTGATTTGTGTATATTGAACCCGACTTTCAACTCAAGAATAAAGCCTACTTGCTTGTAGTGAACTAGTTTTTTTCATGTGCTACTGGGTAAGGTTTGGTAGCATTTTATTGAGGATTTTTGCAAATGTTAATCAGGGATATTGGCCTGAAGTTTTTTCTTTCTTTGTGACTCTGCCAGATTTTGGTATCAGAATGATGCTGGCCTCATAGAGTGAGTTATGAAGGGGTCCCTTTTACTCAATTTTTTGGAATAATTACAGTAAAATTAGTACTAGCTCTTCTTTATATATTTGATAGAATTCAGCTGTGAATCTATCTGGTCCAGAATCTTTTCTGGTTGGTAGGGTTTTTATTACTGATTGAATTTTGCAATTCATTGTTCCTCTGTTCAGGGTTTTCATTTCTTCCTGGTTCAATCTTGGGAGGTTGTAAGTTTCCAGGAATTTATCAATTTCTTCTGTACATTCTCCTTTGTGTGCATAGAGGCATTCATAGTAGACTGGAAGGGTTTTCTGTATTTCTGTAGTATTGGTGGTTATGTCATGTTTGTCATTTCTGATTGTGTTTATTTGGTTCTTATTATTTTTCTTTATTAGTCCAGTTAGTGGTCTATTAATCTTGTTTTTTCTTTCAAAGGACCAACTTTTATTTTCATTGATTTTTAGTGTAGTTTTTTACATCTTAATTTCATTCATTTCAGCCCTGATTTTTGTTACTTCTTTTCTTCTGCTAGTTTTGTGGTTATTTTGTGCTTGTTTCGGTGTTTTCTCTAGGTGTAATGTTAGCTTGTTAATTTGAGGTCTTTCTAGCTTTTTGATGTGGGTATTTTGAACTATAATCTTTCCTTTTAACACTGCTATAGCTGTGCCCAGAGATTCTGATATTTGTATTTTTATGTTCATTAGTTTCAAATAATTTCTTGATTTGTGCCTTAATTTTATTGTTTACTCCAAAGTCATTCAGGATCAGGTTACTTGACAGGTTTTAAATTTCTATATAATGTATTCTTTTGAGAGATTTTTTTAGTGATAATTTCTATTTTTATTGCACTGTGGTCTAAAAGTGTGGCATAGTTTCTTTTTTTTTTAATTTTTGAGAATTCCTCTATGGATGAACATGTATGTGGTCAGTTTTAGAGTGTGTTTGTTCCTTGTGCAGATGAGAAGAATGTATATTCTACTGTTTTTGAATGGATAGTTCTGTAGATGTCTGTTAGGTCCATTTGGTCAAGTGTTGAGCTTAGATTCTGAATATCTTTGCTAGTTTTCTTCTCAATGGTCTAATACTGTCAGTGGGGCATTGACATCTCACACTATTATTGTGTGGTTAACTAAGTGTCTTTATAGGTTGCTAAGAACTTGTTTTATGAATTTCAGTGCTCTAGTATTGGGTGCATTTATATTTAGGGTAATTAAGTCTTCTTGTTAAATTGAAACCTTTATCAATATGTAATACCCTTCTTTGTCCTTTTTGATTGTTGTTGATTTAAAGTCTGTTTTGTCTGAAACAAGAGTGGCACACTCTGCTCTTGTTTTCCATTTGTTTGGTAAAATTTCCCCTATCTTTTTACTTTGAGCCTATGGGTGTCATTGCATGTGAAATGGGTCTATTGAAGATGGCATATGTTGGGTCTTGGTTCTTTATCCAGCTTGCCATTCTGTGCCTTTTATGTGGGGCATTTAGCCCATTTATATTCAAGGTTAATATTATCATGTGTGGAATTGATTCTGTCATTACAATGTTAGCTGATAGTTATGTAGACATGATTGGGTAGCTGCTTTATAGTTTAGTAGGCTGTATATTTAAGTGTATTTTTGTCGTGGCTGGTAACATTCATTCATTTCCACGTTTAGCATTCTCTTAATGACCTCTTGTAGGGCAGGTCTGGTGGTGACACTTTCCTTTAGCATTGCTTGTCTAAAAATGATTATATTTCTCCTTCACTTGTGAATGTTGCTTTGACTGGATATAAAATTTTTGGTTAGAGTATCTTTTCTGTAAGAATGCAAAATATAGGACAATGATCTCTTCTGACTTCTAGGATTTCTGATGAAAGAGCCATGGTTAGCCTGATGGAATGTCCTTTGTAGGTGACCTACCCCTTTTCTCTAACTATCGTTTATTTAGATTTATATATATTTTTTACATTGACCTTGGAGAATTTGATGACTATTTGTCTTGGGTATGGTTGTCTTGTATAATATGTTGAAGGAGTTCTTCAGATTTCCTGAATTTGAATGTTGACCTCTCTAACAAAGGTGGGAATATTTTCATGGGTGATATTCTCAAACATTTTTTTGAAGTTGCTTGCTGTTTCTCCCCTCTTTCAGGAACAGCAGTGATTCATAGGTTTGTTCTCTTCATATAATCCTATATTTCTTGGTGATTTTGCTCATTATTTTAAATTCTTTTTTCTATATTTTTATCTGACTAATTCAAATAACTGGCCTTTCACCTCTGAGATTCTTTCCTTATTTGGTCTGTTCTACTGGCAGTAGTTCTGACTGTATTATAAAATTCTTGTAGTTTGATTTTCAGCTCTATCAGGTTAGTTTAGTAGGGCTCTTGGCAATTTTGTCTTTTAAATTTTACATCGTTATACTGGATTTCTTAGATTCCTTGGATTAGGTTTCACCTTTCTCCTGAATCTTAATGATCTTCTATGCCATCCAGGTTCTGAATTCCATGTGTTTTATTTCAGTCATTTCAGCCTGGTTAAGAATAATTGCTGGGGAGCTAGTGTGGTTGTTAGGAGGTAAGATGACACTCTGGCTTTTTGAGTTGACAGAGTTCTTTCATTGTTTCTTTCTCATCTATGTGGACTGCTATTTCTTTCATCTTTGAAGTTCCTAGCTGACTGGCTTTATTTCTGGATTATTTTATGGGGGCTAGGTTCCTAGCCTGCGTGCTGCAAACTGGTGGGCTGGGAGAAGTACTGTAGCTTTGTTCTCTGGCCCCTCAAGGTTAAGCACCTGCTACTCTAGAGAGGCTGAAGTATTCCTGGTCCCCTGGCAACAACTCTAATGGGGAGTGCCAACAAAAGCGCTTTGTTGGGGCAGTAGCAGGCAGTGGTGTCCACACTTGCATGCACCCCAGCTACAGCAAGGCAATATTGCAGCAGGGCCCATTTGTGCACATATGAGCTGGTGACCGTGGCATGGTAAGGTCCATGCTCCAGTGGCAGTTGGGCAGTGGGATGGTAAGGTCCATGCATACACATATGTGAGCAGTGGCAGGGTGGTGTGAGCTGTGTGTGTGCATCAGTGGCAGTGGGGTGCTGAGGTCTGTGCATGCGCTGGTATGGACAAAGCTGTGGCAATGGCAAGGTCTGTGTGTATGTGCATGCTGGCAAAGAGGTTAGGGGAGGCTTCAGGTGAGTGTGTGTGGACAAAGCAGTGGGGTAGGCTGTGGATGGGTTCACACTGCCATAGGCCTGCCTGTAGAAGCTCTCTAATGGCTAGGTGGTGTCTGTTGGTGAAAGAGTTATGGTAGTGGCTGCCAAAAAGCACCCTGGTTGGGTATCTAACATTGCACTGCAAGCAGTCACAGCCAGGCAGGGACCCAGGAAGAGGCCAGCATGATGGGGGGTGCTAATATCAGACTGGCCATATCTCATGGGCAAGCCAGACCTGCTCTATCTAAGCTGACAGTCAATAGAGGCTGAAGCCACCTGGAGGACCATGGTGAACTTTTGGGGATAGATGTCCATGGCTGTGCTCCACTGCAGCCATTCATACACCAAACTCTCTGGGCTCTATACAGGCTAGAGTCCTATCCCTGCCATCTTTTTAAGCAGCTCTCCCTGCCAGCTTAAATGTCCATGGGGGTTGTGGGGTCTCCTGTTGCAAGGATTCCAGAGGTCCATGATGAGAGTGGGCCACTCTTTGCTTACTTAATGCAGCCCCTCCCCAGCAGCCCCTCCCCAGCAGCCTCTGAGGGTCAGGAATGTGTTCTGGTGCTCAGCAACCCCATGCAGTGTTTCCACCTACCTCCTCCTCCAGCCCAAGGTCTGCATCCTTTCTCTGCCCACTCTCAATTCCCTCTTTCCAAACGTCTGCTTAGATCTGCTTGTGTCAGTCTTGATAATCTGGTCTCTTGGTGGGAGATGCTCTTCCTGGCTGCATCTAGTTGGCTATCTGGTTTTAGTTTTCTACTTGAATATAAGCTTCTTAACAAGCATCATATCAGAATCATGGAAGATACATTAATTATTAACTTTAAAACATCTATTGTTAAAATTCAACTGATGAGTGGGTAGGTTGTATGGTGTGTGAGTTATATCTCAATAAAACTGTTATAAAGAAAAGAAAAAATAAGTATATTGATACAGTTTTCTTTCTCCAAAATATTTTCCATAAGGAGGAAGGGAGAAAATAAGGAAATAAGGAAGGAAAGAAAGGAAATGACTTTGCAGATTGAATCCATAGAAGGAATGAACTGAAAGCATCTGTGATGATTAATTTTATGTTGCAAATTGATTGAGCCATAGGGTGCCCACATTAAACATGATGTCTAGGTGTGCCTGTGAGGCTGTTTCTAGATGACATTAATATTTGAATCCATGTACTCTAAACTAGATTGCTTTCCATAATATGGGTGGATATCATCTAATCCATTAAGTGCCAGAATAGAACAAAAAGCAGAGGAAGGAGGAATTCACATCCTTTTGTTTTCTACCTCACTGCTTGAGTAGGGACATCTCATCTCATTCTCCTGCTCTCAGACAGGGATTTACACCATCAGCCCCTACTTTTCTGGCCTTTAAACTTCAATTGAATTACACCACCAGCTTTCCTGGGTCTCCTGCTTGCAGACAATAGATCCTGGGACATCTCAGCCCTCATATATGCTTGAGCCAATTCATCATAATTCTCCCTCTCTACGTGTGTGTGT
>CAUYLG010053575.1:0-26700 GCA_963573385.1 Cacajao melanocephalus | reverse complement strand
TCTGACAATTATGTGCCTTGGGGTTGCTCTTCTTGAGGAATATCTTTGTGGTGTTCTCTGTATTTCTTGGACTTGAATATTGGCCTGCCTTGCTAGGTTGGGGAAGTTTTCCTGGATAGTATCCTGAAGAGTATTTTCCAGCTTGGATGCATTCTCTTCGTCACATTCAGGTACACCTATCAAACATAGATTAGGTCTTTTCACATAGTCCCATATTTCTTGGAGACTTTGTTCATTCGTTTTTACCCTTTTTTCTCTAATCTTGTCTTCTCGTTAGATACATAAATGACAGACAGACAAATAGATAGATAGATAGATATTCCTAGGGTTTAAGTAGTTTATGTTCAGTGATAGACTTTTATTCAATTTACAGCTCTTTTAACATTTTTAATATATTATCCCTGTTTCTTATTATTGGTTAAAAAACCACACATTTTTAAAACTGGCAAGTAAAAAAAAAAACTGTAATTATAATCTTTTATATAAAACCTTTGCAGTAGAATTTATTGTATTTTTTACCCATTATTTCCATAACAGATTACCACCAAATTAATGGCTTAAATCAACACTGAAATCAGTGGCTTAAAACAACACCGATGTCATACTGTTTGGGCGGTTTAGAAATCTAAAATGGGTGTACTGGGTAGAAAACAAGGGGCTGGCCTATTTCCTTCTGAAGATTCTACAACAGTGCAGACTCTTCTCTTTCCTTCTCCAGCTTCTAGAGGCCATCTGCATTCTTTAGCTTGTGGTCCCTGCCTGCTGGAGTCCTCACATGGCATCGTCCTGAAAGTAGTCTCCAGCAGTTCTACCTTGTGATTACGATGATCTACCCACATAATCAAGGATAATCCTTTATCTCAAGATCATTATGAGGTGAACCAAACTACCTCCATCTTAAAAGTGAGCCTGACTGACTCCATCTTGGCTTCCCCTTGACCCGCCATTCCTCCCTTGAGTGCATAACTGGGTGACACAGTGCTGGGTCATGTTGTGCTTAGAACCATAGAAACACATAACTGATGTAACCATACCCTGTTTGATAAGCCCACTTGCTATTGTGAATGTCCTCTTGATTAATCATATGGAAAGTACCAAAATGCCCCCATTGGTAAACAGCAATCACAGAAACCGCTTGTGTACCCTCCTTAGTTAATCAACAATCATGGGAGCCTCCTGCCTCCTAGTTACCAGCCTCCTCCCCTAACTTGCTTGTTCTGCTTCTTTAAAATTCCACTTCAGCTAGGCTCCCCCTCCCCTTTCTTAAGCAAGGTATAAAAAGAAATCAAGCCCCTTCCTCGGGGCCGAGAGATTTTCAGTGTAAGCTGACTCTCAGTCACTGGCAGTAAAGGACTCGCAATCAGATCTCAGAGAGTGAAGCTTTCCTAAGAACTCACTTGGATACAACAATTAATTTTATAAAATTGCAAAGTCCTTTTTTTCATGTAAAGTAACATGTTTAGAGGTTCCATGGCTTAGGAGACAGCTATCTTGGGCAGGGTTCATTACTCTGTCCATAACATGTGTCTTCTAAAAGATTATCAGGAATAGAAGACACAATCGAAATGCAGCTGAAAACTACATTGAGAGCACTGAAATATATTTTATTTGATTCTATAGGATTGTATTTAGTTCAACTCCCCAAAATCTTGAGTATTGTATTATACCAGGCCCAGCTACAAGTATCAATAATTTTACATATTAATAAGAAAAAAAGACACAATTCACTCTGACACCCAGCAAAGAGTAGTTCAGATTCCTGAGTATTCTAAGCCCTGAATAGGAAGTCCAGTGAAACTGAAATTATATGCCATTATATGCAAGTTCTATTATTCTTTTCTTTAAGGCCCACATTTGGTTTGCTCTTCCGTGAGGTCTTATCTAATCACCCTTGCTCTTCCAAGTTGTCTCCTCTCTTTTGATTTCACAATTCACTTTCTTTTATATCCTCCATTGTATCATATTTTTTTGTTGATTTAAGTAGTCATTGCTCCCACTGGTTGAATGGCCCCAAAAGCAGAAACAACATTATATTTATCTTTGTTATGCCTGTGACTTGCACAGAGTCTAGAAGCAAATGAAATGTGCTCCGTAAATATGTATTGTTCATTAAGCAAATAACTAGAGATGATTAAATTAGTGAATAATTTAGGAAAAACATATTACAATGCTTATTTTAAACATACTCAGCATTTAAATATGACATCATACTTCTGCCTATGTTTTTTCAATTTCTCTGCTTTTACTATGAAGGCAGACGCAGCAGGAATTTTGCATTTGGTGCTTTAGTCTCTCCAGGTGATCATAAATGTAGTAGCTTTATGGAAAGGCAGTTGGCTCTATATTTCCTGGAGTCATTCTCAGAGTTTTTACCCAGGGATATATTCTCGAAGAGTCATTTTCATGTCAACTATTATATTCCATGGCCCTTTGCAGTAAGTGACTCTGGGCTGATTCCTTTTGTTCTCTAAGAATCAAGTCTAAAAGAATCCATTATAACCAGACAGCATTTGTGTTATTTAAATATCTGCAGACAGTCAAAAAACTATTTCTATTATATCATGCCATTTTTGTTCATTCAATGATTGCCAAAATGTCTTTAAGATACCTGGGGGATAATCATTTAAAAATTTTCTCTTAGTCTTTGCTACTGAATAAGAAACAGAAAGTTTTTAAATGATATAAATTAAACATAGAAGTCAGTTTGTAATATAACAATAAGCATGCAATGTTAAAATATGCAATTTCAAGATAAATATATATTTATAAATTATGGAATTTTCTGGCTGCCAATAAAACCACCTTTCCTTTTACCCAGTCATGTCATCTCTCTTATCTTATTATCTAGTTGGCTTCTGATATTAAGGATCATACAGCTGTCAAACAGGAAAGTTAATTTCCTGTATCTCATCATGGCTTGACAGTAGTTTTAGATACTTACAGAGAATCGGAAACAGGAATACAAAATAAAGAGAAAATTGTTTACACTTTATGCATTGTATTTAAATAAATAAATACCTCATTAATAGTTAAAAAAAATAGGAGGAGGTGCCTAGATTTTTTTCACTCTAGGATGTTTATTAACACGTAAATATAAACATATATTAGCAAGAAGACTGTTTCTTACAAACTTTACAGTGAGGGAATTCTTAGTTTAGTCAATATTTATACAAATAATAGTCACATAGTAAAAATATATGAAATTATATGAGTGCCACCAAATACCCCCTAGAAAATAGTTCCTTTTCCTATTAATGATTCACCACTTTTTGACTTACATTGTGATATCCTCTCTGAGTCCCCAGTATGTCAAATTTCGAGACAAACCAAGACATCATTCAATTTTTTTTTTTTTTTTTTTTTTGCTTTGGCTTAAAAACTGGACAATGTAACTGCCTCAAAGGGCCACTTCATGCATAACTTCAGTGAGGACATTCCTTTTAATGCTGAATTGGCATAGAAACAAGTAGGGCCCTTTTCAGCATGTCAACACTGCTGACACATGGCCCATTAAGGGACTTAATTAAAATTAAGGCACTCCTTCAGGAAAATCCAAGCTCAGTTTACAAATTTTGATATTACGCCAACCTTAACTTCCAAGTGACTCCAAGAAATTTTGCAGTCACCAGTTTTGCTGTATATAAATTTCTCAGAATTCTAGAAGCATAATTAATTTGGATGTTTAACCCTTGGTTAATTTACGTTCTATTAAATTTAAATAATCAGAAAATGAACAGTACGCCCCTGAATTGTTACAACCAAGGCATTGGTTTTCTTTAAGTCTAACACATTTGTGATTAGAGATGGAGGATAATGTCATAGATGCCTAGATATCAGGATCTTTATATGATACTCCTTTATTTGATTTAGGTTTGGAAGAAACTTCTGAGTGCTATCACCTCCTACTTAATCTTATTACTTCTCTTCCTTTCTTGAAGGTTCTTAGTTATATTCACCTATTTACATTTCCAGAAAACCTGCAATTTAAAATGCTGTCTCTAAGCAGAGTTGGTCAGCATCAACCACTCTCTGGGTTATGCTGTTTTGATTTGGATTACATTTAATTCATAGAATAATTTAGATATAATTGATATTATGGAGTTATCCTATTTATTGACATTGTGGGGCTTTCCATAATTCAAAAGTTCTTGCCTGTAAATTACATAGTTTTTAAAATTTATTTACTTTTGTCCATTTGCTTATTTTCCAAATTTTTCTTAGAAACTATGATAGGCATATTTTTGATATATATTTTGTTGGTGTTGAAAATATAATTTAACTACAATAATTAGCATATAGGTATTTAATTAATTTTTATAATTACCTTGCAAAATAACTTTTTAAAAAATAAATACATGTATTTTGTATTTGCTTCTTTTTGGTTTTCCTAGTGCATAATAACATCACTAACAAATTATGTAGTTCTATGTTTGAGTTTTTTTTTTTAAGAAACTTTAAAAACATTTTTTCACTATAAATTATTCTATATGAGATGCTGTAACAAAATAAACCATTTTCAACTATAAATGTTCATTTTACTTATTAATGTTATTTCAGAATCTGGATTCCCCATTTTATAAGTGTGTATTTAGTACAGTGCTTTAGGAATCTTTTATTATTTTGCAACACCAACTGCCATTAAAGCATTTCCATTGTTTTTGATTCTCAATATTTATAGTTTTATCTATAAAACAGGTAATCAAGTACTTTCAGAAATGCTAGGAAGACATTGCCTGCTCTTACTTTTCCTACACTCCTGCTTTACAGCACCACCCTCAAACAAACAAACAATAAAAGGCAATCACAGTACCTAATCTGATATTGGAGATTAAAATATGCATATGTGTACTTCACAACTTCTTTCTTTTCAATTTGACTGTTAAATAGTTAATAACTTTTTTCTAGAAGTTGTTATAAGGAAAATCTCTTGTATTTGCTGCTGCAATTGCCCCTACAGTGGATTGAGTCACCATTACTGCAAAAGGAGGATTCCAAAATCTATAAATGAAGGGAATACTTAAAAACTTGATTTTACCTACACATCTAAGTTGTGCTTTCTATTCCACATGCACTATCAGAACCAGAATTTGATGCTTATCTAACACTTATATTTATTTATCACATAAATTGGAAAACATAGAAGAAAAGTTATGATAACAACCTGGTAGAGACCCATATTCTACTATGATGTAGCTAGGCCCCTTTGTGAGGTGATTGGGACCTCAGCAGAAAATACATTTAGGGACAAATGCAGCATGTGGGAAGACTGAAGCTTCTTCTTTAATGACCAGTGTGGAAAGATCTACTTGGTATATGAACAATGAACCACTGTAGTTTTCATCTTGACCAATCAATCACTGACACAGGAAAGCAGGTGGCAAGTTTATGGCTGTTTCTAAGGAGCACAGGATGCCTCAGTTTGTTTGTTTGTTTGTTTGTTTTTAATAAATCCTTCTATATTTATCTTGAGCCACCTGAGCATGATTGTGATAGAAACAATCTTTACACTAGATTAGTAGCAAAAGGGAGTCAATGAGTCCCAGAAAGTTAGACTCCAGATGATCAGACTTTCAGGTTAACAGTTTGTTATAGGATTTGGTGAGTGAAAGGACACTCTTTTTTGTACCTATGATCCACAACAAAGTCTCCAGACTTGGGAACCATGAAACAGCAAACATTCAATGTTCTATACAGGACTTGCATTTATGTTCAAGTATTAGGCATTTGTAGTATTTAACCGCCCCATTTTTTTTAAAATTTATTTTGTGTGTATTCAAACTCTAAAACCATAAAAAGAACTATAGAAAAGAGTAGCCTCCTGAATGTATTTGTGTTTTACAAAAGCTTCCAGACTTATTTATTAATTCACGGTCTAATAAATCTCTCTTTTTGTTAATCTATACCATGACTTTGGTATTCATATGGTAAGAACTTGGCTATTGTAATAACCTACCCTAGGCTAGCATAACTGACTCCATTTTAGCTGTAAACTCCAATCTGGCTTCCCCCTCCATACCACAGCCCCTTTGGGTGCATAACTGGGTCATGCTGCACTTAGAAGCATTTAAGTTACTGTTCTTAACACTTGTAACCATTGTAACTGCATCCTCTTGGCATCCCTCCCCCCTGCTATTGTGAGAAAAAGCTTCCCTTTGATCATTGTGTAGAAGGAGCCTGATCACCTCCCTTCTTGGTAATTGTATGGAAACCACTTGTGCCCATAGCTCCTTCCTCTAACCTGCTTTTCTGCTTCTGTAAAATTCTGCTTCAGCTAGGTATTCCCCTCCCCTACCTAAATCAAGGTATAAAAGATAAGCAGGCCCCTTCCTTAGGGCCAAGAGAATTTTGAGCATTAGCTGTGTCTCAGTCGCTGGCTAATTAATAAAGGACTCTTAATTTGGAACTCAGAGCATGGCGCGTTCCTTCTTAGTTACAACACTATAATTATAAAAACTATTTCCCATTTAAAAATTATACATATAGTAACACAGCTAATACATAGTATATAAATATTAAGTATTAAGGATGTCAATACTAAAATTAAAACTATTTAAAATATATTTTCAATGTCCCTTTCTGATCAACTGGAATATCTTGTTTAATTGCAGTTTGCTTTATTGAACTCTGCAGATATTGTGTTTTTACAAATTGAATGTTTGTGGCAACCAGTATTTGGAAAATCGAATGGCACCATTTTTCTCACATAATGTACTCACTTCATGTTTTTGTGTCATATTTTGGTAATTCTCACAATATTTCAAACTTCTTCATTACTATTATATTTTTATGGTGTTCTCTGATCACTGATCTTTGGTGCCATTATTGTGATTGTTTGGGGAGCTACAAACCTCTACCCATATGACTGTGAACTTCATCAATAAATGTGGTGTTGTGTGTTCTCACTGCCCTTGTGGCCCGCCATTCCCCCATCTTTCTCCCTCTTCTTAAGCCTTTCTACTTGATGAGATGAACTTTATTAAAATTGGACCAATTTGTAATCTTACAGTCCCCTCTAAATCTTCAAGTGAAAAGAATACACATCAATATTGAAGTGGGGGCAATTAATAACCCTATGATGGCCTCTAATTCTTCAAGTGAAAGGAAAAGTCATACGCTTGTCACTTTAAATCAAAAGCTAGAAATGATTAAGCTCAGTGAGGAAGACATGCAGAAAACAGGCAGGCTGAAAGCTAGCCCTCTTGTACCAAATAACCCAGTTGTTAATTCAAAAAGAAAGTTTTTGAAAAAAAAAAAGTGCTACAACAGTGAACACATTAATGAAAAGAAAGTGAAACAGCATTATTTCTGATATAGAGAAAGATTTAGTGGTCTGGATGAAAGATCATACATACCAGCCACATCATTACCTTAAGTCAAATTCTAATCCAAAGAAAAGCCGTAAGTCTTTTTAATTCTATACAGACAGAATGCTGAGGAATCTGAAAAGTTTTAATCTAGCATATGTTTGTTCATAAAGTTAAAAAAAAGAAATTATTGCCATAACATAAAAGTGTAATGTGAAGCAGCAAATGCTGATGTAGAAGCTGCAGCAATTTATGCAGAAGATCCAGCAAACATAATTGATGAAAGTGGCTATACTAAACAGCAGATTTTCAATGTAGACAAAACAGCCTTCTATTGGAAAATGATGTCTTCTAATGCTCTCATGGCTAGAGAGAAGTCAATGCCTGTCTACAAAACTTCAAACCCAGGATGACTTGATAGGGGCTAATGCAGCTGGTGACTTTCAGTTGAAGCCAGTACTCACTTACCATCCCGAAAATTCCAGGGCCCTTAAGAATTATGCTAAATCTACTTTGCCTGTGCTCTATAAAAGGAACAATAAAGCCCAGATGATGACACATCTGTTTATATCATGGTTTACCGAACATTTTAAGCTCACTGTTGAGACCTACTCCTCAGAAAAAGATCCCATTCAAAATATTACTGCTCAATGACAATGTATTTAGTAACCCAAAAACTCAAATAAAAATGTTCAAGTTACATTAAGAACATTCATGATTCATGAAAGAAGGCAAAAATATAAACAGGAATTCAAATGAAGTTGCTTCCAACCCTCTGAATGACTTTGAAGAATTAAAAACTTCAGTGAAGGAATAAACTGCAAATATAGCAGAAACAGTAAGAGATCTAGAATTAGAAGCAGAGCCTAAAGATGTGACTAGATTGCTGCAATTTTATGATAAAATTTTAACAGATAGAGAGTTGTTTCTTAGTAAAGAAAGTGATTTCTTGAGTTGGGATCTACTCATGGTAAAGAACATTGTGAAAATGACAATAAAGGATGGAGGATATTACATAAACTTCCTTGATCAACAGGTTTGAGAAGATGGATTTCAATTTTGAAATAAGTTCTGTGAGTAAAATGCTATGAAACAGCAATGCAGGCTAAATACATCTTTCATGAAAAGAAGAATCAATTGCTGGGCAAATACTGTTGTCTTCTATTCAGAAATTGTCACAGCCATTTTTACCTTCAGCACCACCAGCTTATCAGTCAGCAGCCATCAACCTCAAGGCAAGACCCTCCACCAGCAGAATGTTTAGGTTAAATAAAGGCTGAGATGATTATTAGCCTTTTTAGCAATAAATTATTTTTTAATTAAGGCACGTACATCATTTTTAAACATTACGCTATTGCACATTTCATATACTTCAGAATACTATAAAGACACATTTGTACACATAGAAAACTGCATAATTTGTGTACCTGCTTTATTGCAATCTTCACCTTATTGCAGTTATCTGAAATTGAACTCTCAGCATCTCTGAGATATGTCTTTAGTGTGATATGTAGTTAAAAATCTTTACATTTAAATTTCCTAAATTTAAATTTGATATCACTTAATTTCATGTCATTGGTATATACTTTTTATTCTTTCATTAAGATAGATACTGTCCTTATAGACTAAAAAATATAAAAGAATATTTTTCTATTAATATTTATCTAGGAAGTAAAGTAAAACACTTACTTGCTAGCACCCTAAAAATTAGTTCTTAATCTTTTAAGTTTAGTTTTATTACTAAGGAGTACTGTGATTTAAAAGATATGAAAAATTATTCCAATTGACCAAGAATTGCTCTTATCATTTATCCCAATCTTAAGAGTTTTCATGGTGACAAGCATGGGAAAGAAATCTATATATTTCGTATAAATGGTGTGTCACTTGGTCTTTCTGCTGGAAATGTTAAACTCTGTGATTACTACATTATGCATATTCAACCTCTGAAAATTTTTAGATTAAATGTTGTTTCAGAAGAGAGAACAGAATGAAAATTAAACATTTGTAAAGCAGGAATCAAGACATGCAAATGCATATTATGCTGAAGGTTAATGTTTATACCACTAGTGGAAAGACAAACATAGAAAAAGCAATAGGAAGAAAAAATCTAGAGAAAATATTTTAAAATAAGCTTGGTTCAACTATGTAATAAGTGGCACTTTCATGTTAAAGTACATGATACTTTCAAGAGCATAATTTAAATGTGTGCTGTACAGATAGAAAGCAAATTTATATTTCTCCCTCAGTTGATTCAAATGAACTCTAACAAACACACTTTCAACAATATTTAGCAGGAGCCATGACTCATAACTTCTTTCTTGTTTTATCAATGTGAGGCAAATTTATTGTGTCACTGACTTGCCATGATATGAAAGCCCTGTATTAATTGTCACAAAACAAAGTAATAAATGAAGTCCTATCTTTTGACACAAGTTGTATTTTTTACCTGTGCTTATCTGTGATCTCTTGTATGGGTAAATAATATTTATTTATTAATTATATTAGGCTTTTTCAGACATATGGACACAGCAGCAATATGCAGCAAACCATGGTTGATTTCATCTATTTTCAAATATACACAGAGAATATTTTAACTACTGCTCTGTCAACTGTTATTTTCTTTCCTGACAGCTGAAGTGGGAGAAGAACTGCTCTTGGGTATTAACTTTCTTGATTCATAGAAGGATAGTCAGAAGTTTCTGCAAGATTGGTAGCATAGAAAAAGACAGAAGATGTGTTTGTGTGATAGATCAGGGATTTGATTTTTAAAAAGATAGAATCTAACACCTTTCTATCAGCTGAAATGGTGACATGCTGAATAATTGAATAACATCATAACTAAGGCACCAATAGTGAGTGAGTTAGCTATTTTTCTCTCTAAATTTTACAATTTCATGCAAGTCAAAATGTAAAATACTTGCTATAAATTCATTTTGTGACCAGTATAAATGTTTGGACCTTATCTACATATATTTTGGAGTACTTTATACTAAGTAATATCATTGCCCTAATTGTCACATACCCAATCAGAATCTTTATATTACACTGGAAACAAAGAAAATTCAAATACAATAATTTGAACCAGGACTAGATGTTTTTTGGCCTTTTTTAAGGATGCCCTTTTTAATTCTACAATTTCTCTTTTTATCATTATGATGGAGACACTTCTTCTACTCAAAGAACAAACACATTTTCATCCATTTAGTATAGTTATAAAAAAAAACTCGTAATTTTTTTCTCTATAAATTAACCAGATTTAAAGATGGAGATAAACAGTTGGGTGTTGCATTCGTTTTTTTTTTTTTTTCTTTTAACTATCATTGCAAAGTACCAGAAACTAGATAATTTAAAAGAACAAAAATTTCTTCTCTCACGGTTAAGGAGGCTAGAAATATAAATTTAAATGTAAAGCATTGTCAGGATCACATTCTTTCTAAAATCATGAGAGTTTGATTTTCTCAGCCTCTTTTAGCTGCCTGTAGACCTAGATATTCTTTGACTTGTGCAGTACAACTCCACTCTCTACCTCTGTCTTCTTATGGTCCTCTTGCCTATGTCTGTGTCCGTGTCCAAATTTCACTTTGTACCTACATAAGACCAGCCATAGTAAATTAAGTTCCTACCTTATTCCAGTTATTATGCCATCTTAGCTAATTATATCTGTAGTGACCCCATTGCTCCAGTTATTACCCCATCTTAACTAATTACATTTACAATGACAATGACCCTATTTCCAAATAAGGCCAAATTCTGAGTCACTGGATGTTTGGGCTTTGATATATCTTTTGGTGGGGATCCAATTCATGCTGAAACAAATGTGTTTTGAATGAAAGAAAAAGATAAGATGAGAATAAAGAAATATATTTTGCCAATTATACTTTTCTAAATTTTAAATGGAATTTTACATTATAGCCATTTCTTATCATAAGGTTGAACAAACGTGAATTTGTAAAGATTATGCTGTTTCTACATTTTTTAAAAGCTGAAATATTTATAAAGGGTCATCAATGAGAGCTATTTAGCCATGTCAATATCAGACAGCCTATGGTTAGGAAAATTTGTTCACATGGAATAATTCTAACTCATAGGCATCATTCTAAAATCTAGAGAGGTATCTCACATTTAACATCCTGGTTTATGTCTTATTTTTCTGTCTTTCGTTCTTTAAATTATCTTAATATTTTGTACACTGTATTAAACAAAAATTGGTCTGTGCTATGTTTCGAGAATAACAGTTAAGATTCTGTACAACATTCTAAGTTAAGCAGATGGGGGATCTGCAGCATTTGTGGAAAGCAGGAAGAAGATAAGGCAATGGACAGTGGTAGCTATGCAAATAGATTTCATCCCACATTTTGGACTAATAGTACCAGTCATTTTCCTCTAGTAAACAAAGTAGGTGAAAAACCTGGGCAATAATACCCCATTCTTGATTACAGATAAGATCAAGTAGTGAAATTCAACATGATAAAATCTCAAAATAAGTGTTGTCTTGATTTTAGAATCAAATTGTAGACATATCCTTTGATAAACAACTCACTATTTTCCCCCTCCATGTCAAAAGGATACAAAATGTCAGTTATGTAAGATGAATAAGTTCTAGAGATCTAATGCACAGAGTGAGGACTACAGTTAATAATTTTATTGCATACTTGACATTTGCTAAGAGAGTATATCTTAAGTGTTCTCACCATAACAAAAAATAAAAACAAGAATTAGCCAGGCATGGTGGCTTATATCTGTAATCCCAGCACATTGGGAGGTCGAGGTTGGTGGACCAACTGAGCTCAGGAGTTTGAGAACAGCCTGGTCAATGAGGTGAAACTTCGTCTCCACTAAAAATAAAAAAAAAAATTAGCCATCAGTGCTGGTACATGCATGTAATCCCAGCTACTCAGGGGTCTGAGGTAGGAGAATTGCTTGAACCCAGGAGGTGGGGGTTGCAGTGAACCGAAATTGTGCCATTGTACTCCAGCCTGGGCAACAAGAGTAAAACTCCATCAAAAAAAAAAAAAATGAACACTTACTATGCATCAGATACAGGAAGTAAATTTAGTAACAAGAAAAAAAAACCCTACAATAAATTTAGTATTGAACTAAAAAAAATGTGGACACAAATCATGCCAAAACTTGAGCTTAGTATATAAGAAGTTGTTAATTAGAAAGATATATACTTTTGCCTGCTCTCATCATTCAAAACAGTTTTGAAATGCCTCATTAAATTGTCTTTAGACCTCCTGATATATTATTTAGAACAAAATCACAAATTTAAAATGTTTTCCCAAATTTTGCCATTTAGATGACTGATATTAATCTAATAGCATGTAAGCAATGAATATGATGACTGAATAAAATAAGGAAACTGGAAAATAGAAATGTGATGACAAAATAAAATAAATGTGGTAATAAAATAAAATTTCTAATGCCTTAAAAACTTTTCTACTAGAAACTACTCTAACCAAAGTATGAACCTTGGGAATTAATGCTACCAAAAGGACACTGAATATACTTTATGAGTGAGCAGGTTTGACTTTATAATATATGAAGAATAAATCAATGGATTAATCAAAGATTCTATATCTCAGATCACATTAAGTTAATCGATAAGCATAAACATAAATATGTGTATGTGCACACACTTACACAAGGTTTTGATGTGAAGAGAATTCCTTCATCAACTCAAATTGCTTTCCTTTATTCTCATTTTACATCTATATAAATTTTCTATACATAAAATTAGAGGCCTGGCATGGTGGCTTATGCCTGTAATCCCAGCATTTTGGGAGGCTAAGGTGGGTGGATCACTTGAGGTCAGCAGCTCAAGATCAGCCTGGCCAACATGGAGAAACCCAGTCTCTACTAAAAGTACAAAAATTAGCCAGGTGTGCTTGCGGGTGCCTGTAATCCCAGCTACTCAGGAGGCTGAGGCAGGAGAATTTCTTGAATCTGGGAGGCCGAGGTTGCAGTGAGCCAATATTGCACCACTGCACTCCAGCCTGGGTGACAAGAACAAGACTTCATCTCAGAAAAAAAAAATTAGAAAGATATACAATTATGTTTATCTAATTATATATGTCTAAGTATACACAGATCACAAAACAAGTCTTAATAAATTTCAGAAGATTGAAATCACGTCAAGTATCTATTCTGACCATAATGGAATGAACTAGAAACTCACAGAGAAGGAAAACTAGAAAATGTACAAATGTTGAAATTGACCCTCTTACTTTTGAACAACTACTGAAAAGGGAAACTAGAAAACACTTCCAGTCAAGAAAAATGAAACACAACATTCCAAAACTTGTGAGATTCAGAATAAACAGTACTAAGAGGGAAGCTTATTGTGATAAATACCTACATTTAAAAAGGAAAGAGAAAGACCTCAACTAACCAACTTTATACCTCAATGAGTGATAAAAAAACAAACTTAGAAGTTAGCAGAAGGAACAAAATAACAACTATTAGACTGTAAATAAACGAGAAGGATAAAGATTTAGATAATATAGATAGACTATATATACACACCTGTATATAATGTATTTTATCTATAATATAGACTTAGATAATATATTTCCATACCACCTATCTGACAAATGACTAGTATTTAGAGTGTATTTTAAATGTCTCAAAATTAGAGAATAGGCCAGGCACAGTGGCTCACACCTGTAATCCCAGCACATTGGGAGGCCGAGGTGGGCAGATCATGAGATCAGAAGTTTGAGACCAGCCTGGCCAATATGGTGAAACCCCGTCTCTACTAAAAATACAAAAAATTAGCCAGGCATGGTGGTACGTAGCTATAGTCCCAGGTACTCAGGAGGCTGATGCGGAAGAATCACCTGAACCCAGGAGGCAGAGATTGCAGTGAGCCGAAATCACCCCATTGCACTCCAGCCTGGGTGACACAGTGAGTCTCTTGCCTCCAAAAAAATAGAAAATGGGCAAGAGACATAAACAGTCATTTCAAAACAGAAGATATAGAATTGGAAAAGACATGAAATATTTTTAAACATTATTCTTCACTAGAGAAATACAAATTAAAATCAGAACAACTAAAATAAAAAATAATAGAGACATTGGATCATATTATTGGTAAAGTAAAATAGTGCTGTCACCCTTGCAATACAGTTTTTGAGTTTCTTACAAAATTTCCCATATAGCGCAGAAATTACACTCTTAGATATTTATACTGGATGCATAAAATGTATGTTCACACAAAACCTCTATGCAAATGCTTATAGCAGTTTTATTATTAGTAGTCCCAAACGTAAACAACTCAGATGTTGTTTGAATGGTGAATGGTTAAGGAAACTGCGGCACTTCACATCATGGAATATTACTTAGCTATAAGAAGGGATGAACTATTGCTAATAGAATGCACAGGAATTAGGATGAATCTGCATAATTTACACTGAGTGGAAAAAAAAGTCAAAAGTTACAAAAAATTACATATTATGCTCACATAATATTTTTGAGATAAAATTATAGAAATGGAAAACACATTAATGGTTGTTGAGTTAGGTATGAGATATGGGATGGTATTAGAGGGAGGTGTTAAGCTTACAAGTATTTAATAGTAGGGATCTGTATAATGACAGTACTGTTCTTTCTTGACTGCTGTGGTGGATACATCAACAACACATGTGCTGCAATAGCATAGAAATGAATACACACAAATACACACCTCAAAGACAAATGAATACAGGTAAAACTGGGAGATCTGAATAATGAATTACATCATTGTCAATATCCCATCTGTGACATTATACTATAATTTTGCAAAATGTTATCATTGGTGGTAACTAAGTAAAGCTTATAAAGGATCTCTCATTTCTGACAATGTCATGTGAATCTACAAATACATCTTAAAATTACAACAACAAAGTTTAAAAATTGTGTTTGTAGAAATATTTCGAGACTTAATTTAATTCTATTTTCTTTCATAGAAGATTTTAAATCTTTTCTCAGCTATCTACCAATATGCACCAGATATCTGGGAATACTTCAAACCAGTAAGGCATTGAGATAATTTGGAATGGAGCAAACTCTAAAACAGCCTGTAAATTTTTAGTTCCTCTTTCTGTTAGAGTGCAACCCTTTGGCTTTCTATTCTGAAAGCAGAAGATTACACTAGTGACCCTTCTTTTAGTGGGTCCAGGATTTCAACAATTGTTCCTCTAGCCCAGTGGCTGGAATAACCAGGAGATGGGGAAGCTGTGGGTAGCAGGGGTGGGAGTTGAATGGGAGGGTGGAGGGGAGTTTTCACACTGCTCCTTTATAATCCTAAGAAAATTTTGGCAGTGCCTGGAGACAATTTGGTGTGTTTTCACAATTGGAAGAACGCTATTGGAATCTAATGGGTAGAGGCTAGAAGTACTGCTAATTATCGTACAAATCACAGGACATCCCACCCCACAACAACAAAGGAATTAGCTAGTCCAAAATGTAAATAGTACTGAGGCTTAGAAATCCTGCACTAGCCTCAGAAGGCTGATCTAAGAGACCTCAGCTTTTCAACCATATACTGTATAATTTGACAAAGTCTTGAGGCTATAAACCACTCCCAAATTTAGCCTCATCTTCATATATTTCATCATGTCCTAGCTCATGGTTAGATAATTTTTCACTGTCTTGTTAAGTCTCTCTGATGCCCCCAAACAGATGAGACCTGTCTACTTTTGTTTTCCTTTTTAGTCATTTCTAGTTTTTCTCTTTCCTTGTTAATTTTACATAAACTATTGAGCCATCATGAAAAGTCTAAACCCTTTAATACATTTAAAAAATTTTAAGTTCATTTAATACTTTATCAAGCATACTCATTCTGCAAGCCCATTTTTATACAGTTGTTTTCACTAAAATTATTCTAGAGCTTGCCTTTAAAAAAATACAAATATTTAATATATGGTGTTAATGCCCAGAATCTATAGATCTATAGCCGTGGCTAATCTGCTACAATTTTTTAAATTTTTTCTGCTGATCCTCACCTATTGCTACTTTTTCTTTGATTGAGTACATGTTTTATTGACAAATGCTTACATAACTTACATTTTATTAAAAACCCTGGGGTTCAAAAATAAAGTTATTTTTTCCAAGAATTATTACAAGCTTTAATTGAAGGCTATGGACACTATTCTTCTACAGCATTTAAGTAAAATATTAGAAGAAAGTTGAGAAAGATGTTACATCGATTTTAGGCTGAATGGTGACCTTTTACTTGCTATAACACAGTCCATGTGCAATAAAGAACCACATATATGTATAGAAATGTACATGTATATGTACATACAATATACATGTATATAAAAGGTATATCTGATTACATTGCTTTTAACATTTTGGGATTTTTTATTTACATAATTTATATCAACTATAAATAAATTTGGGATTATATCTTCCCAAAGGCAGTTTTTTAATTAGAGACTCCAAAAAAACAAAACAATAAGAATGACAAATAAATTATGGTCAGGAGTTTATATTCTTTCATATGCAGCAATTCTGTCTTTTGGAAAAAAAAAACTGCATTAAGGCATATACATCATATAATGCCACGCTGTAAAAATTGGAAAATCCTGTTGGAAAATCTATCACAGCATCATTTCCCTTTGAGCCTGGACACAACCCAAATATCATTCAAAACATAGCAAAAAAGGTCATTACCCACAGATCATAATTCACATATAAAATGAAACCTATTTCCTTTGTTTAAAGTATTTTCAAATTTTTCTGTTTAAACTGACTGATAAAGAATGTTTCAGAAAAGAGTAGCACAAAAAGACCACAATGTTATAAGAATAGTTCAGGAAAATAAAATTACTTTGAGGTATCATTTTTTGATTTGTTTTTAAATTATTAGGACACATCTCAACGTTGTTTTAACAAAAAAGAGCATATAAATGATAAAATCATATACAAACATGTATGCATATATTTGCTATTTATATTTTTAACAAATACTAAATATTTTTAAATTAACTCTCCCTAGAAAATTATGTTTTAAAAACATAACTTAAGATTTGACAGAAGAAGCGTTTTTAATCTTATGGGAACTATAAAGATTTTTATGCTGCAGCCTTTGTGGTTAAGAAATCTTGATGATAATTTAATATTATTTGTTAAAAACAATGAATACTCTTATAGCCTTTTGTGTTTATAAACATGTCTATATTAAAGAATTACACTAGTAAATAACATAAATGAGTGCATGAATTAATATTTAACTCTACAATTAAAAGTAGAATTGTATGCCTGAGTCAATTTAGGAGATAATTTTATATAATACTATCATAATTCTTTGTATAAAGTATACAGGTTCTCTGTGAGTACAGATATCTCTTCAACACACTGATTTCATTTCCTTTTGAAGTATATACTCAGGAGTGGGACTGCTAGGTCATAATTTTTTAATTTAAAAAAATGAAAAGTTCTCTTTTTCAATTTGTTTGAGGAGCAAATTTTTTTTTTCATAATGGCCATCCTAATTTAGATTCCCATCAACAGTAGTGTTTTTTCCATACTCTTACCAACACTTGTTATCTTCCAGCATTAGATAACAGTCATTCTAACAAGTGTTATGGTTTTAATTTCCACTTCCCTGATGATTAGTGGTATTGAGCTTTTTTTTTTTACATATACCTGTTGGCCATTTGTATGTCCTGTTTTGAGAAATGTTTACTCAAGTAATGTGCCCATTTTAAAATCAGATTGTTTTTCTACCATTGACTTGTTGACTTGAGTTTTTGTATATTTGTATACAAATATTGGAGAGATAGATGATAGATAGATAGATAGATAGATAGATAGATAGATAGTTTTGTAAATATATTCTCCCAACAAAAGATTCTATTTTGTGCTCTGTGGAATTTTTTAGTTTGATGTAACTGCAGTCTCTTTTTCTCTTACTGGGGAAGTTGCAGCTGAGAGAAACCCTCTTGGCATATGGCCTGGATTTCAGCCTGATCAAGGTGGTGCTGGCAATGTTGCCTAATGAGTGGTACCCATGGAGTGGTCAAACTGGTGATGCCTGGGCAGAGGCATACACAGAGGGACTTGGACTCTGGGATCTGGGGCAAAATGGCAGTGGTGCCTGGAGAGAAGATGTACCACTGCCCCATTGGTAGCCTGTGAAACAGACAGGAAGCTAAAAACAGGAGTACATACTTGCACAGATTTACAGCGGCTCTGGGGTTGGGCAAGGCCTACCTCTCTATGACAGCTAAGCTGGTGTCTGGAGCACAGGAATGTATTAGGGCTCAGAATGTGAAACAGCTCACTGTGGTGAGGATTCTGGGTCTGAGAGACAATGGAGCCACAGAATCCAGGTCTGAAGTGTGAGCACTCAGGAAGTGGCCACAGCTTGGGTGTCAGAGCACATGTGTGGTTGGGAGAGATGGTGGGTCCATTTCCCTAGCAGTTCAATAGCAGCTGTTTCTTGCAGGGAAGGGAGTGTTTAGTCACATCTTCCTCTGTGGGTGTCTCCAGCAGGAAGCTGCTCATTGGTCATATCAGTGGCAAAAGATCCCAGTGTCCTCTGCAGAGCAGACTACCTGGAACCAGGGTGGTTTTCACTTTCTGTTGATGCCAGTAGCCTCTGATTTTCTTCTTTGTTCCTACCTTTTTCCTAGAATATCAGACATGCTGATCTCACCAGTGATCCTTTCTATACGGATAGTCTCCGTTTCTTTTGCTTCAATTGCTGCAGATTCTTTAATCGGCCCTTTAGCCCTCTCCGCATTGTTTGGATTCCTGTATAACTGTTTATATATTTAATGGCGAGACTGAAGGATGGAATCTCCTACTCTGTTCTATTGGTAGCATCACCATCATGATGGTTTGAGAGATATATATATATATAAATATATATATATTTCAATCAAGCTAATTATTATATGCTTAATTAACAGATCTTTATACTGGTATGGTGAGAATATTTAAGCAATTGTCATGTATATAATAGTTTATTATTGACTATAGCCATCATGCTGTACAATAGATCTGCATAACTTCAAATAACAAAGTTCTCAAAGTTTTATGGTCATATATTTCTTTCCCATGTTCATGCTCAGAACATTTATTGTTTCACAATATATTTGTCTGTGTAATATTATCTGAATGAAGTGTTTTGCTTTTGAAAATACAAAATGACAACTATTTCTAAGTTATCAAAAAATCAGCTGTTGTTTAACAAAAAAAATGTGATTATGGATAATAAATCTGTATATGACAACAATTTTTGAAATTAAGAAAAAGCATTCAGCTTTCCTTATCAGTTCTTTAAAACATACACAATCATAAATGCAGATCTGGACCAAGCGGACTTAATAGACATTTACAGAACTCTCAACCCCAAATCCACAGAATACACATTCTTCTCAGTACCACATTGTACTTACTCTAAAATCGACCACATAATTGGAAGTAAATCACTCCTCAGCAAATGCAAAAGAATGGAAATCATAACAAACAGTCTCTCAGACCACAGTGCAATCAAATTAGATCTCAAGATTAAGAAACTAACTCAAAACCACACAACTTCATGGAAAATGAACAACTGGCTCCTGAATGTAGACTGGATAAACAATGAAACGAAGGCAGAAACAAAGATGATCTTCGAAACCATAGAGAACAATGACACAACATACCAGAATCTCTGGGACAAATTTAAAGCAATGTTTAGAGAGAAATTCATAGCAATAAATGCCCACATGAGGAGAAAGGAAAGGTCTAAAATTGACTCCCTATCATCAAAATTGAAAGAGAGGAGCAAGATTAAAAAAAAATTTTTTTAAGCTAGCAGAAGACAAGAAATAACTAAGATCAGAGCAGAACTGAAGGAGATGGAGACACAAAAATCCCTTCAAAAAATCAACAAATCCAGGAGCTGGTTTTTAAAAGATCAACAAAATAGATAGACCACTAGCCAGACTAATAAAAAATAAGAGAGAATAATCAAATAGATGCAATAAAAAACGATAAAGGGGACATCACCACCGATTCCACAGAAATACAAACTACCATCAGAGATTACTACATACAACTCTATGCATACAAACCAGTAAATATGGAAGAAACAGATAAATTCCTGGACATTTGCACTTTTCCAAGACTAAACCAGGAAGAGGTTGAATCCCTGAATAGACAAATAACAAGGGCTGAAGTTGAGGCAGCAATTAAGAGCCTACCAACTAAAAAAAGCCCAGGTCCAGAAGGGTTTACAGCCAAATTCTGCCAGACATACAAAGAGGAGCTGGTACCATTCCTTCTGAAACTATTCCAAACATTGTAAAAAGAGAGAATCCTCCCCAACTCATTTTATGAGACCAACATCATCCTAATACCAAAACCGGGCAGAGGCACAACTAAAAATGAAAACTTCAGGCCAATATCCGTGATGAACATCGATGCAAAAATCTTCAATAAAATACTGGCAAACAAAATGCAACAGCAAATCAAAAAGCTTATTCATCATGATCAAGTATGCTTCATCCCAGGGATGCAAGGCTGGTTCAACATATGCAAGTCTATCAACGTAATCCATCACATAAACAGAACCAAAGACAAAAACCACATGATTATCTCAATAGATGCAGAAAAGGCCTTCGACAAAATCCAACAACGCTTTATGCTAAAAACCCTCAATAAACTAGGTATCGATGGTACATATGACAAAATAATAAAAGCTATTTACAACAAACCCACAGCCAATATCATACTGAATGGGCAAAAACTGGAAGCATTCCTTTGAAATCTGGCACAAGACAAGGATGTCCTCTCTCACCACTCCTATTCAATATAAAATTGTTAAATACATTATTAATGTGATATATCTAATTAATATTAAAATATTTTGTCTAACCATCAAATATAATGTCAAGAAAAAACATTAATTTTGACAAATCATATTGTCACATAAGTCCAACATTTTGTAATTCCTTTGTTTAATTTATATTACCATAAAAAGAAATATGTTTTAGACAATTGGTTTGTCTAGTTACTCTTTTGAATTAATATGCTATTAAATTGTAGTTCCCAATAGGCTAATAATTTTAATATGTACAATCATGCACCACATATCCACGTTTTTGTCAATGATGCTCCACATATAAATCTTTGATCCCATAAGATTATAACAGAACTGAAAAATTTCTTTTGCCTGGTGACATTGTAGCTGTCATAATGTCATCATGCCACACATTACTTCTGTGTTTGTGGTAATAATGATGTAAACAAACCTACTGTGCCACCAGTCTCATAAAAGTATAGCACATACAATTATGTGCAGTAATATTTAATAATGATAATAACTATGTTACTGGTTTATGTATTTATTATATTTTACATTTTATTGTTATTTTGAATGTACTCCTTCTACTTATAGATGTTAACTATAAAACATCCTCAGGCATGTTCTTCAGGAGGTATTCTAGAAGTCATTGTTATCATAGGAGATGACTATTCCATTCTTGGTATCACCTCTGAAGATGAAGATGTAGAAGACAGGGATATTGATAATCCTAACCCTTTATAGGCCTAAGATAATATGTGTTTTTTTGTCCCACTTTTTTTTTTTTTTTTTTTTTTTGAGGCAGTGTTTCACTCTGCCACCCAGACTGGAGTGCAGTGGGGCAATCTGGGCTCACTGCAACCTCCGCCTCCCAGATTCAAGCAATTCTCCTGCCTCAGCCTCCCGAGTAGCTAGGATTACAGCCATGTGCCACCACACCCATCTTATTTTTGTATTTTTAGTAGAGATGGAGTTTCACCATGTTGGCCAGGCTGGTCTCGAACTCCTGACCTCGTGATCTGCCCACCTCGGCCTCCCAAAGTGCTGGGATTACAGGTGTGAGCCACCGCGCCCAGCCTCTGTCTTACATTTTAACAAAAAATTCTAAAATGTAAAATTAATTAATTAATTAATTAAAGAAAAACAAAGTCTATACATATGAGTATAAAGAAAGAAAATACATTGGTACAGCACCATAATGTGTGCTTTAAGCTGTTATTACAAAGGAATAAAATAGTTTTAAAAAAATAAAAATATATAGAGTAAAAAAGTTGTAGTAAGATTAATGTACTACTGAAAAAAAATTTTTTTAGATCAAGTAAAGGATACAATTTTTTTTAACTTTTATTTTAGGTGTAGGGCATATGTGCAAGATTGTTATATAGATAAAGTATGTGTCATGGGGGTTTAGCGTGCAGATATTTTAGTCACCCAGATAATAAGCATAGTATCTGATAAGTACTTTTTAAAATCTTTCTCCTCCCATTCTCCACTCTCAAGTAGATCCCATTGTCTATTGTTCTTCTCTTTGTATCTAGTAGAGAAAAGGTTTCACCATGTTGGCAAGGCTGTTTTCCATTGTTTAGCTTCCATTTATAAGTAAGAAAATATGAAATTTGTTTTTTCATTTTTGCCTTAGTTTACTTAGGATAATGGTCTATAGCTCCATCCATGTTGCAAAGGACATTCTCTCATTCTTTTTAATAACCGCATAGTAGTTCATGGAATATATGTACCACATTTTTTTAATTTAGTCCACCATTCATGAGATTTTAGGTTGATCCTATGTCTTTGCTGTTATGAATACTGCTGCAATAAAATACACATGTATATGTATTTATGGTAGATATAACTATATTTCTTTGGGTATATATCCAATACTTGTATTGCTGGGTCAAATGGTAATTCTAAGTTCTTTGAGAAATCACCACAGTGCTTTCCACAATGGCTAAACTAATTTACACTCCCACCAGCAGTGTAAAAGGATTCCCTTTCCTCTGCAACCACTCTAGCATCTATGTGTTTTGACTTTTTACTAAAGGCCATTCTAACTGATATGAGATGGTATCTCATTGTGGTTTTGATTTGCATTTCTCTGATTATTGGTGATATTGAGCACTTTTTTCGTATACTTGCTGGCCACACGCATGTCTTTTATTGAAAGGTGTCTTTTCATATCCTTTGCCCAGCTGTTAATGGGGTTGTTTTGTGCCTGTAAATTTAAGTCCCATATAGGGTCTGGATATTAATTATCCAGATTTGTCAGATGTATACTTTGCAAATATTTTCTCCCATTCTCTGCGTTGTCTGTTTACTCTGCTAATGTTTTCTTTTTTTCTTTTATCCTTTTTCTGTGTAGAAACTTTAGTTTAATTAGGTCCCAGTTGTCAATTTTTGTTTTTGTTCTTGTTTTTCTTTGTGTCATCATGAAATTTTTGTAAGGTCCTATGTCCAGAATGGTATTTCCTAGGTTTCTTTCAGGGTTCTTACAGTTCTTTATTTTATATTTAAGTCTTTAATCCACCTTGGGTTTTCTGTGTATGGTATAACAAAGGGGTCCAGTTTCAATCTTCTGTATATGGCTAGCCAGTTATCCTAGCATCATTTCCTGAATAGGGAGTCTTTTCCCCACTGCTTTTGTTAGTTGTGTTGAAGATCTGATGGTTGTAGGTGTGTGGCATTATTTCTGGGCTCTTTATTTTGTTCCATTGCTCTGTGTGTCTGTTTTTGTACCAGTACCATGCTGTTTTGGTTACTGTAGACTTGTAGTACAGTATAAAGTTGAGTAGTGTGATGCCTCCAACTTTGGTGTGTGTTTTTGTTTTTGTTTTGTCTATTTGGTTCTTTTTTGATTCAATATGAATTTTTTTAAAGCTTTTTTCTAATTCTGCAACTAAAGTCTTTGGTAGTTTGATAAGAATAGCATTGAATCTGTAAATTGCTTTTGACAGTATGGTCATTTTAACACTATTGATTCTTCCTACCCATGAGCATGGAAAATTTAGTGTAGTTTAAGTGTACAAAGTTTATAAAGTCTTCAGTAATATACAGTAATGTCCTAGGCCTTTAAATTCACTCACTACTCATTCAGGCATACCAAAGCAACTTCCAATTAAGCAAGCTATATTTATGGTAAGTATCTATAAAGGTGTACATTTTTAATTTTTATACCATATTTTTACTGTACCTTTTCTATGACTAGATACACAATTACTTACCATTGTATTGCAGTTGCCTAGAGTATTCAGTACAGTCACATGCTGTACAGGTTTGTAGCCTAGGAACAATAGGCTATACCACATACCCTAGGGGTAAAGTAGGTGATGCTATCTAGGTTTGTGTAAGTACACTCTATGATGTTTGCATAATGATGAAATCTCCTAAGGACATATTTCTCAGAACATATCCCAATTGTTAAGCAACACATGACTACATTTTACACTAATGTTGACTTGTCTCTTGAAACCAAAGAAAATAAAATAATTAATTCAACACAGTCTGGCTATGAGAAAGCCTATGAAATCTTTATATTCAGGACTAAAGATATGTCAATCTTATCATGTAAAAAAGAAATCTTATATATAGTTTCCATGAGAGTATTTCTTACTTTCTTCAAAAATACAAAATTTGTGGAGGATAGATATTAGAGACACATACTATTTTAAGTTATTTGTTATTGTTGTTGACTCTGAAATGTAAAATATAGCCCTAGGAATATTATGACAAACTTTCCACACAATCTGAAGCCTAACCTTTGCTTTTGCAAAATACTCACAAGATCTTTGAATCATTTTAGACTTAAAATTTCTCAAAAAATACACTTGTAATAATTAAAACATATTTCAAATGATTTTTAACAAAATATATTTTTCTTATTTATAAATATAAAAATACAAATTCTCTGACTCTCTCTCTCATAGAACAGTTAAGTTGCAGATTAGTCTAACAAATAAGTCTCTGACCTTGAATTCTTCCTTGTGCTTGGACAAGAGATAGGACCTTCCTAGATTTTTTTCAATGCACAGCTAGCTTCACATCAGTATAGATTCTGTCATTCTAGACAGGTCTCTTCTCCCTGGTGTGGGTAAGAGATAATTAGCTGTGGTTAGAAAACAACTAAAATTTTCCAAGGTGAAAATTATCCTAATTGCAACAACCCCTCCCCCCAGCAAGTGATATAATTCTTCTTGACACCATAAGAGAACACTGAACATACTTTTGTTAATTTATTCATTTCAAGCTAAAAAATTATTTCTGCCTCTTAAGCAAATGTGACCACTTTATGTATAGAGATCCTATCACTGTAATACTACAGAACCCACCTCAGTGTTTAATATTTTGAAATATGTTGCATGTGGGTGCAGATATTCAAGTTAAATTTACATACATTGATAGACTCCCTCTTTTACTCTCATCTCTTTCTCTATTCCCATGAATAAGAAAGTTGAAGTCAAACTAATTGAAGATAAGCTTTCCATTGTCCAGAGATATTTCTGATGTCAATAGGTATATGCTTGAGTCTTAAAATATTATAATCAAGAGATAATAATTTTCATTATTCAGAGATCCACTCTTGCAGGTTTCATTAGAGCCATTGGTGTACAGTATTGTATTATGACTACAGGTATTTGTTTTACCCTATAACAACAATAAAAATTTTCAGACATCTGAAGTCTCTATCTCCAACATCAATTCATATAAGCATGAAACATTATCAATCAACTTTATAGGTTTTGGACACTTCCCACTTCTATATTAATAAGATTTATTGCAATCAGTGTTCATTCATCGTGATTTTACTCATCTTCCTTGGGCAGCACTGCACCTCACCTCAACCTGACTACTATCTCTACTGCCATTTTCTTGTATTTTATTTTTAAAATTCACCTTGATTTAGAATCTCACTAAGTGACGATTTCTCTTATATAGCAAAGAAAATTTGGGTCACTTGACGCTATCTTTTTTTTTTTAAATTTTTATTGTAATTTAGGTTTTGGGGTACATGTGAAGAACATGCAAGATTGTTGCATAGGTACACACGTGGCAGTGTGATTTGCTGCTTTCCTCCCCTTCAACTATATCTGGCATTTCTTCCCATGCCGTCTCTCCCCACCTCCCCACCTCCCACTGTCCCTCCCCTATTTCCCCCCCAACAGACTCCTGTGTGTAGTGCTCCCCTCCCTATGTCCACGTGTTCTTATTGTTCATCACCCGCCTATGAGTGAGAACATGCGGTGTTTGATTTTGTGTTCTTGTGTCAGTTTGCTGAGAATGATGGTTTCTAGGTTCATCCATGTCCCTACGAAGGACACGAATTCATCGTTTTTGATGGCTGCATAATATTCCATGGTGTATATGTGCCACATTTTCCCCATCCAGTCTATCATCGATGGGCATTTGGGTTGGTTCCAGGTCTTTGCTATTGTAAACTGTGCTGCAATGAACATTCATGTGCATGTGTTCTTATAGTAGAACGATTTATACTCCTTTGGATATATACCCAGTAATGGGATTGCTGGGTTAAATGGAATTTCGATTTCTAGGTCCTTGAGGAATCGCCACACTGTCTTCCACAATGGTTGAACTAATTTACACTCCCACCAACAGTGTAAAAGT